>CAJQUW010002642.1:0-82860 GCA_907163375.1 Prostheceraeus crozeri | reverse complement strand
GGGGAGGACACCAGTAATCGATCAAAATGGCGACATGCCTACCGCCACGCCGACCACGCACTCCCCGGGAAAAGGGGAAGAAGATGATGATGTTCATTTACGATTCAATACCTTTCTGACAACATATGCATGCAAACCTGTTTTGCCGTAGCATTCTTTGTTATTCCAGCTGATTCTTGCTGATTATGATCATTTGAAGTGAGTTCAACTTGCTTGTCCCCGTCGACTATTTTATTTGAATATTAGCTAATCCCGGATCTTTGTCTATTCTATTTCGGCTTTGACCATCCGAAAATTGAAGATGCAATGTATTATGATCAAGCTACGAGCAAGATATACCTAAAATATCAGTGTATCATGCATAAATCGGCAGCTACATCGGCGCTATTTTTCTTTTTACCTTGAGGCTCTGATATGCGAATTGATATTGACGAATTGATGTGTCTTCTTTGGAACTTAAAACTTCTGCACGAATAAAGCGTCATCAAGACAAGATGGCGATAAAAGCTCTTTGAAATATAATTGTTGTACACTGACTTTGGATATGCTGTTATAGCGTCGTTTTCACTTCTTCCAACTCGATCTGCAAATTGCTTGCAGATACAGTATCAGCAAGTTCTATGACAGCAAATTACTTGCAAGCCATCATTTTTCTTTTTGTGACCACATGGATTCTTCTATTGTAAATGAAGGACTGATGCAATGTCAAACATGTGTTACTTCCAACACTACCAAGCACCTTAGCTATGCATAGATATCTGGTAACTTCGATATCTGGCATTTCACTATTTTTCTTATTGCTATTTATGTCTATGATCCATTGAACACTTATGTCAAATATCCATGTCTACTTCAGAAAATTTACATTAAGATGCATGTTTACCAGTATATCAACGGCGCTAATCAGAACAATAAGAGCCAATCTTACTCAACAGCAGCCACCACAGAAACATACTGTTTAATCGTATCACTTTGCTAGAAGTGCAAACTGAATCAAACAGATGGCACATGCAGGAACTTAATAAGTGGGCAAAAAGAAATTTTTAATACCTTGCAGAGATAGGAAAAATAGTCGTGCGTCGCTTGCGGATTGCTGTGAATTCCTTCAAAATGCTCCGATTGCCTCGATTCCTTCAGATTCGAAGAATTCAGATCATTGCGCAAAATTTTCCTCGATAATGTTGAGCCCTCCGATCATTTTAAAAAAGGTTAGCAGGCGCAGGAAAAAACGTTCACAAACTTCTCTGTAGAACTTGACATCGTCTGTGTCTCTTTGCTGTGTGATCCGGTTGATAACAGTCACTGAAACTTTGCACAATTTGGTGTGTTTAATGTTGAACTAACTGCTTATTGTTCGATTGCTATGGTATTTAGTCAGGAGATTGTGCCATTTCAATAACGCTACATGTTCCAATGCTTCCCTTGTAGTTACATCCTTCCAATGCTCAAACAGAAGAAGAGACGACCTGTCTAATTCTGTGGCAGCCACTCTTTGTCGAGAAACTGTCAATTTTAAGTCAAACGTGGAAATATTCAATATCATCTGATTGTAGTTATTTAAAGGTAGTTGTCAAATGGAGACGCCGTCGATTACTTGACACCCACAATCCCTTTTCTAAGCACTCAGATATCTATGCGCCTGCATACATGTTTGTGCTATTCAATCTACAGACATCTGGCATCTGTTCTTTATTGTTAAGACAATAAACTTCTCGGAGGTTTCTAATTCATTTGCAGACACGGCTAGCGCAAAACAGTGTACAACAATTATGCTACAGAACTCTCGATTGATCTCGGCCTGCGGCCTCAATCAATCACTCATTCTGTAACCTACAATTATTGAATTAATGAAGCTTTTAGTTTTGTATAGGCTAAGTGAATTGTGTGGCAAAAGTGAAGAACACAAAGCACTTTCCTTAACAGCTGGGGAATTTTTGGCTGAATTCGGCAACTTTTGGAAACTGAAAAACTTATGAATAAAAAGACGTCAAACAATACTATTAGGAAGCAATGCAATGGATGTCTGCGCCAGGAAAGGATCATAATATTTCCATATCATTCAGATATGAGCCGAAGCAAAGCTTATTAACTTTCCATTGTCTCTATAAGGCGAAGACGTTCGACAACGAAAACTGATTTATTTTTTTGACGAAATACTTGTTTTGCTGATAATCATTGATCATACAATCAAAAACTATAGGAATTGAAGCTTCTTCTATATTTTCCATCGGATTTGTTCCATAGGACAGCAGGGACAATAAGTGCAAGTGCTTGGAGACTTGGAGATTAGAGTTACACGATTTGCACAAATGTAATTGAGGTGATATCCATGAAATTGGTATCCAGTTGGTTCTTAGTGCTACGCTACGGATTGGTAAGTGTATTATATGTTTCAATGATTGGCAATGATAAAATGATATCATTATATTCTGAGGAAAAATGACATTATTTTATATCATTTTAATTTCGAAAAATTATATAAAATGATATCATCAAACATTTTTGTTTCTATCATGTTTTCTAATCATGGATTCTTAGCACTTTAAATTGAAGCAAATTTAGTCTCCTTTGTTTGTTTTACCAATGTCGTTCCTCACTCGTTGATTCATATAGCGAAAAGCAACAGGCTTTTGTCTGTCAGTCAGTCTGTCTATCGCACAGATTGACAATGATTGAACACTGAACTCATTAATAACTGTCTTGATGTTTTTGAAGTCTTGACTGTAATCTAAATTTTTCAGCCTTTTTTCGTACTTTAGATACTGTTGGCCCAACCAACTGCATATTGTAGGCGTACTTGTAATTCGAGTGTGTAAAGGTTAAATCAAAACTTGCGATGTCTAATGTATAGGCCATAGGCCCTACCTACGTTTTGATATACAAGAAGCTTTGTATGACTAAACTGCCTTCTTCGGTCTTCCATTATTTGGAATACATCGATGCTACATGCAATCTAATTTTAGTTTCATTGCAAAGAGCAGCAAAAGTATCATGGTAGCAATGTAAATCGTACATTTCACTAAAAAATGGTGTATTTTCATTATGAAAAAATAAAATGATATGAAATGATATCATTTTATATCATTTTAAAAATAAAATGACATTATTGCCGATCACAGGTATTTTTAATAATTCCGTTTGATACAAACTATTGTACACTGATATACTGAAGTCTGTATTTAAGAGTGCGAAGAAGCACGATATTCGGATCTTAAAGCTAATGTTTATGAAAAGTACGTATTATCCAAGGACCCAAATTGATAGTCCTATGAGTCCGACGTATAGCTACTTATCAACTATTGGATACTAAAACAACCAAACTGTCTAACCAAAGTGTAGCTTTCTGCATTTTGACGTTTTATTTAAAATCCCATTTGCATTTATCCTCATGCTTTAGTCGAACGTTTAAAACAAAACATTGCTTGATTTTGATGGCAATGTTCAAAAAGGATCAATGACTCCAAAGTTTTCACAAGAAACTAATGCACAACTGCAATTAAGATAAATTATGAATTTTTTGTCATTTCACAATGCCTGCTTTAGGATTTTATTTCCTGGTCAATGCATAGTTCTTTGCGTCAATTATTATGGATTAAATTTAGACGTTCTAATTCAATTTTCGAAAAATTTATTCAGTTAATGTACGTCATACAAGTACTGTTGCACTGAGAATGTATTACAATGACATTACTTTATACATTGCGAAAACTTCTAAATGTAAACATCTGATCTACAATGTGTCCCACAAGTCTGGACACAGGAGAAAATCGCATATTCCATTCATATTAATCATTTATTCAATGTTAAAGTAAATACTAGTGGACTAAATGCATGAAAGTCAAAGGATGTGTTCAAAATGTCCACCACCGTTCACAGCACAATTCCAGTCGATATCTCCACTCCATCAAGACTCGCTGAACGATTTCTGGGGTAATCTGCTGACAGGCTTCCTGCATGCGCCACCGCAAATGATGAAGTCGTCTTGAATCTTTTCGGAATACACCATTGCTTTCAAGTGTCCCCAAAGGTAGAAGTCAAGCGGACATTCTTGGCGGCCATTCAACCGTTCCTCTTCGACCAATCCAATGCCCAGGAAATTGTTCATTCAAAAATTCACGAACAATGACCGAGTAATGGGCCGGGGCACCATCGTGTTGAAACCAAGGAGGACCGTCGTCTGGTAGACTTGGTAGTGCTTCGTTGCGTAGCAGACTCAAATAATTTTCTCCCCGTACTGTGTCCTCAAAAAAGAATGGACCAACAACCTGATCTTTCCAGATACCATACCACACCATAAGACGCCTGGTTCCTTGATCTTTGGATCCATCAAACCAGTGAGGATTGCTTGATGACCAGTAGCGTTTGTTCTGTCTGTTAACCTCTCCAGAAACGTAAAAGTTGGCTTCATCAGTGAATAAAATTTCATATGGGAAGTTGTCATTTTCTTCACACATGTTCATCGCCCAGGAACAAAATTCAGTTCTTCTGTCTGGATCGTCTTCCGATAATTTTTGCATCAAATGCAATTTGTATGGATGCCAGCTATGGAGTTTCAGAATGCGATGGATGCTTGACTTTGAAATGTTGATTTCAGCGGACATACGGCGGATGGATCTTTTCGGACTTCTGCTAAATGCACCCAAGACTGCTGTACCGGTATCTTCATCATTGAATCGTCGGGGAGGGCCTCACCGGGGTTTGTCATGCACACTGCCAGTCTCCTTGAATTTTCTCAAAAGTTTTGCGACACAACTGAAGCTGATGGGCTCACGTTCAGGATGGTTCTGATTGAACAAATCCGCTGCGTCTCTCGTGCTACGATTCCCAACCAACAAAATTACTTCAATGCGCTCTTCAATTGTCAATGGCATGCTCGCTGATAAGACGTGAAATGGAAATGCGATTGACTAGCTAACCTCTATATGACAATACCGAGTACTAGTCACATGTTCTGAACACAATGATAGATAGTTCATTTGCACAGCTATTTGTCGCTGATGACATTGAAGTTAAAGATGTTAATCAGAAGGATTTACGTACAAATGCATTGCACACATAGAAACTCATAATTTCCTATGTGTCCAGACTTGTGGGACACCTTGTATACTGAGTATGGAAACGATAACTGAAAAATCTAAATTCGATATCTGATATACAATTTTTATTACTTCAACTCACACTAAAGATATTCGAACGCATTTGATTAACAAGATGTCTCTTGAAACGCACGTCTGTTTTAACAGCATGACAGAAAATTTGCCACTAATGTATCATTTAACATCATTTGATGTCATCTACTCATTTGTGCAATGTTTATGCCTTGTGCAGCAAAGATCAGTTTACGGACATTAAAAACAGCATGAACTTTGCTATTTCTTCAAATTGTACCTAAAGGCTTACGATATTTGAGGCGTACCTATTATAAATAGGTTGCCATTTACGGAAAATATAATTTTGGATCCCATTAATTTATACCCATGACACATTTGGCTCAAGTTTAAGGATTAAGATCAATCCTATTATGAACCCTTATGATACACCATAGCGCATTTTAGTTCATATCGATCAATTTTGCAAGAAAGGGACGACCTTGATAGCGAGTCATGGATAATTTCATGATTATTCTGCACCATACCAATGGATTAGAATCACTCGAAGTTTTTGCACAATCAGTATGTTCAATTTTAGACATAGTATAGCACTTTACTATTAGCACTATTGCCACTTTGCTGTATTATCACTTACTATATTTTGCTTCCAATCGACTCTGAGGACATTGTAATCTGCATATTTGATATTTTTGGTTTTTGTGTCTCTCAATTTTCATGAAAAAATCTTAAGTTGAGATGCAAAGATTATGACGATCCCTAAGTCATTCATTTGAGGGGGTTAAGTCAAGACACAATGCGAACAAATTGAGTTACTCTTTCCACTTGCATTCCATTCATCATAAATTCTGCAAATTAACAAATAAATAACCTTTTGCTTTCAATTTCTAGATTATTGTAACTTCTCTACGTCAGCAGTTGGCAGTCACTGGCAGCAGTTGGTAAAATCATGTAGAAAATCTTATTTGAATGTCTATAAAATCATATGAGATATTCGAAATCTGTTGCGATAAAATCAAATAGTGACAACAGATGGCATAAATGCCTTAGTCATAAAATTGATGAATAAAGAAATATTTTGTCGTTTGCTAAAGGGAAGTTTCATTTTTCGCATTCCATTCCACTCACTTGGTGTATATAATATGCAGGAGAAAAGAATGAACTTACAGCAGGAACATTTTCGAAATGTCTTACCATCGTGCCTTAATTCTTGTTTGTTTCTCATGCCTGACCGCCACTGCATTTCCAAGTAAGAATATATACATGTAGGTTGCCTGGTCAGGCAACTTAGGATAGCGAAAGTAGTAGACCTACTTCAGCGATGCTAAAATACAGACAGGCCAATTTTCACTTGATTATTTGAGTTATATTTCTTAATGCATGATAGGGCTGCAGTGTATTGAAAATATAATACAATATTTGAATATAAGAAGTATCACTTTATGGGTATACGCTCGTTCTCTTTGATTCAGTCACAAGCTTTGATATGTCACTGTATAAATGAATCATAGACAGTACTAATGAATGTAAAAGGCAACAAGAGCTGAGTTCCAATCATAGAGCAAGCATATTAGGTTGCAACTCAGTGTTAAGTAATTCCCCAATGTGTATGCAGTTTCGATTTTATTAAATGAACTCGAGTTGAGACCCACGACCAAATGTGAGATAAGTAAAATTATGCAATTTTTCATGGAAACATGGGAGAGGTAAATTTTGCTAAATAAGCAATTCGATGGGCTGCTATTACTTTAGAGCTCAGCCTTATTAATAAGCGTATAATTATTATTAATAAAGCGTCCATCATATGACACTCTACCTGCCACTGAAAGAGCAAAATATTAAAAATCAGAGGCGATGATCAACATTTAGGCTTACTTTAAAAGATATTAATGAGTTCACCATACTATACAGATTTAAGAAATAAAACATAAATTTAGTGAATCGCAAAATAATGCCGATGAAAATTGAAAGAAAATCTTGAAATTTCAGCCAAGAACCACAATAAGATCTCAAATCAACTTTTCCATGAAGACTTTCATTATAATGCGGTGTATGAAATTTCCTTCGTAATCAACTTAAATTCCGTTTAGTTAAGATATCTGTTAGTAAACGGTCATTCCATTTGATAACTAATAGGTTTCATGCTGCTTATATGGAGGTTCTAAATCGCTGGTATGTAAACACAAGAATATGCAGAAATTTGACTTTTTAAAAAGTCATCAAACATTTTTCAGACCGCAGGAACGTAATCTTCGCAAAAATCTGAGTCTTTTATATTAGAGTTATCACTGTGTGTTGACCTTTTTGAGTCGACACTCTACCTACTATTCACTTACTCTATCGTTCCAATCATGAATAATCAACAAAACCAGAATTGTAGGAATTCACTATTGTGCAAAACCTATCTGTACATGTCAAAAGCTGTTGCTACATTAAATTGGTTGTCGATAGATCATGCATGTATTCAGAATTGCATTGCTTCATGTTTGCAAATGATGCATCATTTGCTCATTGTATTTCACGAAGAGATCGAGCGTGGCTATGAAATGAGAAATTTCATACTCAATTTTGTTCCAGTGATACGCTCGAGGGGGTGGGCGGAGGGGCTGAGGGGGGTTCCCGTCCACTGTTTTAGAACCTCATCCAGGGGGGCTCGGGCAGGCTCCCTAATTTTGCACGGTTTATTGATAAAAATTAGCGCCGTCTTAGAATTTCTTTTCTTACACATTTATCATCCGTTGTGTGTTAGATGAGCATCAGGGTGTGATTACTAAATCACGAGACTCGATAATGGCATGGCGTTACCATTATTGAGAATGCATCTGACGCATGAAATCTCATCAGTCTTCACATTGTACGAACTTTCAGTGACTGTTATCAACCGGATCACACAGCAAAAAGACAGTCGATGTCATGTTCTACAGAGAAGTTGGTGAACGTCTCTTCGTGCGCCTACTAACTTTTTAAATAATGATTGGAGGGCTCAACATTATCGAGGAAAATTTTGCGCATGGATCTGAATTCTTCGAATCTGAAGGAATCGTGGCAATCGGAGCATTTTGAAGGAATTCACAGCAATCAGCAAGCGACGCACAACTATTTTTCCTATCTCTGCAAGGTATTAAAAATTTCTTTTTGCCTACTTATTAAGTTCCTGCATGTGCCATCTGTTTGATTCAGTTTGCACTTCTAACCAAGTGATACGCTTGAACAGTATGTTTCTGTGGTTCCTACTTACTACATTCTTGACGATTGTAAGCTGTATTTCGATTTCTGTGTCAGGTTTTTAGCTTCAAATTCATGATTCATAAACCCTAGATATCAGTATCGTTGGGAGCCATGGATCCAAGAACTCAGTATCGTTGGCACACAGCAGGCAAGTCGTCCATGTATCCAGAGATTGGTCTGCAAGTGAAATTTCTGCTGTCGATAGCGTAAATGATTAGGTGGACAGTCTCTCGTCTGAAGCATTTGAGAAACTAAGTGTATATGCACAGGGACTTGTACGCTTAACTTGCTGTACAAAAAGTTATACAAGAGGGGAAATTGGACCATTACGGAACTCTGTCGGCACAAGTGGAAAATCGGAACAAAGAGACTACTGCAAAATGCTTAAGAACGGCATACTACGAGTACATTGCGAAAAATAAATCGACCCTTCCCAGACTATGAAACACTTGATAGACTTTCAAGAAAGCAATGGCGTGGACTTGGGCAGAAATTTGCATTCTCAAGACACATGCACAAGAATGGTTAAAGTTATTTCGAGCGGAAAGCGTCGACAAATTTGTAAAAAGATTACAGAGACTGAAAGTGGAATCTCATTGATCATCGATATGTCAACCTCATTATGGAAGCAATCGTCTCTGATAATTTACAAACGTTCGAAGATCACCTCGGAGGATCCTCCACTGAATTTGTTTTTAGAACGTTGAACTCCCTGCCCAGAATGCATCTACTGTATTGGACTGCTTGATGACATCGCTAAAAGCTAATGGTTTTAATGACGCTTCCCTGTCATCCCATGTGATTTCTTTGTGCACTGATGGAGCCTCTGTAATGCTAGGAAAATAAAGCGGTGTAGGAACGCAGCTCAAAAAGCCAATTCCCAGGTATAATGTGTGGCACTGGTTGAACCACCAACTGGAGCTCGGTGTCTCTGACTCAATAAAAGCAGTGGACGGCGTCTTTCACATTCAATCTATCATATCGAAGCTTCACAACATAATAATAATAATTACTATTCCCCGAAGATGCAGCGGCATTTGAACAATGTAGCGATGAATCTCCATGTTCATCTGCAGAAGATTGGCGAAGTGTTCGATGTGAGGTGGGTTACTTCATCGTACAGAGCCATTGATGCGCTGAGGAGTGACTATCCTGCACTGGTCAAACATTTTCAGGGATTATGTGAGGATGAAAAGATAAAGTCGAACGAAAGAGTAATGTGCTCGGGATCTGTTCCAAACTCACGGAAAGACAGTTCGTCCAAGATCTGGCGCTTGTAAAAGAATGTTAAGCACCTCTTTCAGAATTGAGTCAAATCCTTCAAAAAAGGAACATGACAATGATCATGGCAAACAAGCATATAAGATGGACGATCGCCGCTCTGAAGAGCATAAAATGACTGACGACAAATACACGCTTGATGAAATAAAAGAATATCTCTGTGTCGAGGATGGAATGAAGTGACTTATGTGTATTGATTTGAAAGAATTTGCAAGTAGAACCTCGTACCAATCCTTCAATCATAGCCGCTTTATCCAGGCATTGATTGACAATGTGATCGCAAGACTCTCATCTTAGACTCCGAGCCATGTCTAAAATCTTTGGAAGTACTATGCCCGGAATACTGGCCTTAAGATTGTGCGATTCCATGGTTTGAAAAGCTAACCAAGCAACACGGTGAGGGGCTTCTCATTCTTGAGGCTGGCATTATTCTTTCATTCTGCACACTTATGTCGAATCCGAGGAAAGTGCCTGAGCAAATTCAGAAAGCAGTTACATGGGCTGACAATGGTGATACTCATTAGTTCATCCGAGATTGAGCGAGGATTCTCCCAACTGAATTTGGTTTCGACGTCTGCTCGATCTGTGTTTACGATCAAGAATGTTTCATCCCTTCTTTTCGTAGGAATTAATGGATCACCTTATCATCTTTGGAATCCAACGCCCAGTCCTGCGGACTGGTTGAAGCGGCATCACCATGCAACCGATAATCTCTCAAGAAAACGTGTTGCAGTTATGGAGAATCACTTGCATGGTGTTGAGAAAGTTTTCGTAAAAACTCTTTGAACCATTTTACAAGTTAAGATTGTTGTACATTGTTGGAGTCTACTAATGAGAAAGTTTATATTTCAAAGATTTTACATATAGTATGTATGTACGTACGTGTATATTGTTAGATATTGTTTGAGTCTTGTCTGATATTCAACAAGTATTTGCAAACAATATTTGAGACATTTTGCAGATTTATATTGTTAAAGTCTTGTTTGCTGTTCAAAAAGTTTATATTCGAGACATTTTACAGATTCATATTGTTAGATATTGTTAAAGTCCTGTCTGGTGTTTAAGATGTTTTATAAAATCTATTTGAAACATTTTACAGATTTAAATGGATGGATGTTATTAAAATCTTCTGATTTTTCTTCTGAAAGCGTCTGATAATACCAACGTTTTTGTAAAAAAACATGTCAGGCATTTTACTGATTTACATTGTTATAGTATTGTCTGCTGTTAACAAAGTTTTCTAAAATTTCTTTGAAAAGCTCTACAGATTTAGATTGTTAGATGTTGTTAGAACCTTCTGCTGTGTTGTTGAGATAGATTTATAGATAAATGAACATTTTTGCAGATTTAGATTGTCAGAGTTGCATTCATATCATTGCACAAATTTGATTTAACAATTTTTGATATGCCTAATGCATAAACATTTCTTAAGTTAAAACCAATTTTAATCAGCTAGAAATTATTATTGGGGACGAGGATATTTCAGACAACTCATTATTATGCAACACATGTTAACTTTTGACAAGTTGTGATTTCCTTCATGCAGACCAAAAACATGAGATTAAACCGACCCGTGATTCAGAGTAAAATTGCATTTCACCATGCAGAATATTCAGAAATGAAATATTCTAAAATATCGAAGCATTTACAATGTTTCCGGTGAATCTGATATTCAGCAATCTGAAGATAAATGAATGGTTATTCTTTTGTAGATCGGTCATCCCTGAAATCGCAATTAATAATATCTTAGTTTACCTAATTTGCATTCTTTGCTTACTAGACTATATGAACATCTCACGACCGCCTTTGTATTTATGTAATGAATGCTTGATTAGCCGATATGTCATACATCACATTGGGAAATGAAAGACACTATTCAAAGCTGAGGACTTAATTGACGTGACCACAGACCTGCCCACCTTTTTTCAGTCGAATGTACCACTGGTTTGTTCATAACAAATTTTGAATAATTTGAATATAATGAAGTGCATTTGAGTGTCAATAAGAATATTAAGCGAAGTTTTTGGGAAAAGTATGTGTATGGTACATTGTGAATCAAGCGGCAGACTTTTGTTAGCTTGCGTGAATATCTGGAAAACTTCAAGAGAACAAGCTGAAAATTGTCAGCATAGCCGGATTCAGAGCTGGATATGGAAAGGTATGGACGTGAAAAAATGCAATTTCATGGAGAAGTTTCATTCGAGATCATAATTTAAATTATGATCATAATTTTAATTAGTACACAAAATTATCATTATCACAATTTAGACTTCATCAACAGAGAAATCATAGTAAAATTGATAAGTATAGTCACATCTAGTCACATCGCAAAGATATGCGATTACCGTATTACCGGAAATGAGTCGTTGTTGAACCAATTTTGTACTCACATGAAATGACCGACACCTACCAATATGTTTTTACTTCATTTTTCAGCTGATGTAATTACATCTGGAAATGCTAGATATCCAACATTTGAGAATTCTCTAGCATTGTGTAGTGGTCATAACGTTGACATGAATCAGACGCGATGCAGTGGAACGTCTTCCTTTAAAAAGCGAGAAATTACATATCGCTTTCCGATTAATGTAAATGGTCAGTGCGTTACCTATCAATTGATGAATCAAGAGTTTTGTGGTAAGTATAATAATGAATTTCTATTTTCCATTTCTCTAATAATTATCACAACATTCGTAGTCAGTGCATGGCAGTCATCTTTCAACACTTATGCTTTCAGTCACCAGTAATTTATGGATAAAAATTTACAGTCATATGTCATGGGTTAAGAAGGTCTCCAAAATGGTATTTTCAAAACTGTTCAAGGGAAAGCCACAAAGTAAAATTTAAGACGAGAAATGCTCTCAGCCACATGTACGACCTAGGTTTCAGTCAAAATTTTAGCCAGAAAGTCAATAGTCTCTGACAGTCCGTGGAAGTAGACGTGCATGTTGATCCTAGCATCCTCAAATGCTGTATTTTGATGCCACCTGTCGATCAATAATTGATTTGCAACATAAACGAAAATAATCGATCGACTAGTTCTTGAAGAAATCCAAAATTTGTTTTCTATAATTTCTTTAATAGGGCTCATTTGAACATTCATTTTTAAGAAAATTTCACAATGAAATTCGATGTGTCTTAGCATTCTATGAACACATGCAATCAATTTGAGACCGAAAGAAAAATATTCGTACGGCAGTTTTAAAGTTTGAATTTTGATGTCTTAAGTTACTGTCCATCTCAAATTAAAATGCGCGTAATCATGTGCTTGTTGACGACTAAACGACAACAAAGAACTAAATTAGGATTTTCAACAAATCATGCAGCTTGAATGTGTCACTTGAAATCCAAATTTTGAATTTGAATATGTATTTGGTGCACATATGTTGCGCTAGCAAGATGCTTTGAAAGCATTTGTATAGCAAGCATAGGTCACGCTGTGAGGTTTCATGTAGGGGAGGGTGGGGGACATTGAACCGTGGGCCACATTGAACCATCAGCCTTTTCTTCGCAACTGCGAATAGTAGAAACTTTATGCTTTAAGACATTGTTTATTGTAACAAATAAACATTATTCCTCTGATAATTTGAACTGTTTATGCTCTTCATCATTATTTTCATAGGATTTCCCAAAATTTTAATGAAAAAATAAATTTCAGTTTTCAGAAAATCAAAACTTTTGTTTTAATACAACCATCAACATGCGTATATTTTCATTAGACAGCATTTTTCTCAAGTATTCTTTATCAATTTTATAAATCTATTAGTTAAAAGCTATTTGAGTGCAACTTTAACTGCACACGAACACGATTTTGAAAAAGTTTGCGATGTGGAGCACATTGAATCACCCAAGATGAGGGCACTTTGAACATGATTCATAGTGCCCCACTATGATACTCATATTTTGCTTTATTGAGTGAATGAAGTGATTTATAAGTTTTGACATGCGATTATGCTTCAAATTGGTCAGCAACACTATCAAATTGACTATTTAGAAATATTCGAGAAGTCATGGTATACATTTTCGTGTGCTGCAACTCTTTTCGAGATAAATTGATAAATCAGTGATCTAAATCAAAATTAGCATGCCCTCAACTTTTCATACGACTTTCATTTTGGTTCATTTGATTTAAACTATCGAGAAAAGTCCAAAAATGTGTTCAATGTGGCCCACCCTCCCCTACTGAATTTGGTATCTCGATCAAAAATTGATAATCAAGTATGATGATGCCATTTCATATTATGCATGCATGCATGCATGCATGAATGGTGTCTACCATCTTCATTCGACCATTCAATGACTTTCAATTTTTCGCATCATCAACCAAATAAGCATCAATCTTGTTGCCACCTCACGTTGGCAGGTGAACGAAAATCACTTTGATATCTAAGCTTGAGGAATTTCTTCATTCTTTTTATTATCGAAGTAACTTTCTTTCAGCATTTATGCAATAATAATTTGATCGATGACATGAACAGATAAAAAGATTCACATTACGTGAATTGACAGAATCTCAAAGATAGAAGAGATCTATTTCATTCTGACGTAGACCGCTTGTCTACGCTCGTATACTGTGAATCCTATTTTAGAAGCGAAAATGTTCGGTCGTCAAAGTTTGAGCTTTAACTGCCAGAAAAAAGCAATACATGTTGCAGATGCTGCTAAAACTGCCATCTGCTGCTATCAGCAACATCCTGATCCGCAATGGCTCTCCACCTTGGCATATTGAGAGACATAAATAATAATAATCCTCCACTGAAATCCAGTGTTATAGCAAAATCAGCGAAGCAGCTGCGGGAAAGGTCCGCGAAGACATCCACAGAAAGTTATGTCATCTCAATGCAATTCTAATTTTCCGGACACGAAGTTTACCTTCTAAATCTGACAAAGACATCATCTCACCCACCCAAAACCCATCCATATATATGACTTCTTTGCTGGCAAGATACATTGGGAAGAGTGAGAGATATCTGACTACTCACCAGGAGCATTTACCGAAATGGCTGTCAATTAAGATTTGTAGTTAAATAACCTCCCGTATCGAAACATCATGAAGTATACCAAAATGGTTGTATTCTTCCAATGTAAGACCCAAATCAAAGCTTCCACCTCAGTCCGCTGACACAAAACATCTAGCCGAATGTGACCAAAAGTACCACATGTTGAAGGGAGAAAAACAAGGATTCAGTGTCTTGAAGACCGCAGGAAGCCCTTTACAACTGGCCATAAGGGAAAGCATTTCAATCCGAAAGCTCAACTCAAATTTGTGCATTCAGAAAGAAAGGTCATTCCTTCTAGGATCTTGTTAATTCATGGATGTTCAGTGTATTTACTTCATTACTAGTAAGGGCCCCGGACTTCGTCCAGGATTTATATGCATAAGTATGTTAAATTAAGACAGTGCTAGTTACATTGTTGCATACCAAGTTTACCAACTCATTCGCCTACACTGATTGGCTGTCTTACTATTTAGATCGCGTTCTCATTGGCTGTTGCTGAATCCGTCGTGAAACATTAGAAGCAATGAGACGCATGTATAGCGAGCCAATTTTTGAAAGCAAAAAAGGAGTTCATTTGTAAATTTAATGTAGTTACTTGTGTAATTAATATTTTTTCGGTAAAAATTTACACAAAAGTCTACTTTTCTCTGTAATTATGATACTTTGGGAAATGAGACCGGGCGGTTTTAGCTACAAATTTTTTGTTCTATTAAATGGTAGTATCATATTGGCGTAAAGTTTCATGGTTTAGGAGGAGTTTGTCGGCGTTTTGCATTTTATATATAAGATTAACTCCTCTTTGTAAATTTATGCAAATTCTGTCATTACTGTGTGATTTTACTAGTAATGTACAGTTTATTGACCTTAACACGTATATCACACATGTATCATACACCTATGGTATCAGAGAATCAAAGGCTGATATTAGTACTTATCATTTTATGTCTCTGTGACTTTATCAAAAGAATATCATTTCTTGTTGTATATTCACCACAGAAGAAGCCTAATCATGAAGAAAATAGCCAGTATTTGCTTATTATAGATTATTTTGAAATTGCATCATCCTTTAAGATTAGGAGTCTCAAAGTTATGGCTGTCGACAACAAAATTTAGAAATATATACAGAGTGGCTCAAAGTTACTATACAGCTAAGATAAGCAGACAACTGATTGAAAACAATTTGTGATCATTGTAACTGCTGTTATTATTAATAGTATTTACAATATAAATGTCAGTTAATTTCACGACAGTCCATATTAGTGGAAGCTAGGCGTAGAGGAGGTTTTCAAACTGACATCCTCTGACAGCGACACATTCACGACAGCGAGGTAGAATACTACGACATTATTTTGTACATAAATCTGTATCAAAATGTTCAAGCGCTTCATGAATAAACTCAGTCACTCATTAATCCTCATGCATCGATTCGGTGCGTCGAGTCAACCCGTAACATCACGAACCTCCACTGCTGTCTGTCAGGAGCCAGGCGAGCCGATTGGTCCAAGGAGATGCCGCAGAGCTGCAGGTCTTAGATGACTACATAGTTCTGCACATTGTAATTTTTTCTTTATTTGTCTTTTCCAAAGTCATGCATTTGCCATGAAATTTGTATTTTCAGATTTATCCTCTAACAGACAGGTCGAACTAGATGCTTGTGCCATGATAAATCAAAGAGACAAAAGCATCGGTGATTGCACTAATGGAAAACAAGTCAAATACTCAGCAACTGCAACCCTAGTAAAATCATGGACAAAATGGGCATGTTTGACGAAATACAAATTTTACACCATTGATTGTGGTAAGTGCATGCATGTTGAATTTATTGATGATTCTTAAGTCATTAAAAAATATTTCCTTTACTCGCCATTCATTGATATACGAGTACATGCATCTATATATTTGGTTCAACATTCGCTTACGAGCTTCGGGGCCAGATCGAGCAGAGGATTTCATTGTTGTCTGCAGTTTATTGACTTGCTCCAATGAATTTTCGTTTGTGGTTATACCGATGACCCTCCTGATCGCTAATTCATGTCACTATCTACTTGATTGTTAATTCATACCAATGTCCACTAAGCAGTGAGATCATTTGAAATGATGAACATGTTAGATGAAATTTGGATCCATAGTAGGTGCGAAATTAAATTGTGAATTTTATGTCTTGTGCTAGAATCCAGCCGAAAGTGGTTTTACATGAAATTCAAGTGAGAACCTTCTACTCTCGACACCAACGGTCAGAGAATAAGAATGATAAATCTTTGAGCCTGAAGGACATTGTAGATTTTCATGTTTGCAAAATAGCAACGCAGTAATCGTATAATGTATTTATACACACTACATTGTACATATTTTGTAATTGAAATATGTCTTCAGAAAAATTCCTTGGCAGCCGTAGACGCTGCGTTTTGCTTTGAAGGGGCTTAAGGGCTTCTAGAATGGTGAAACAAGTTGGAGGGCTGCTCTGCATTTGTTTTTCCTGACTTTGCCGTGCGGCTGATTGCAGAGTGACGGGTGGTGTATGGGCGTAGAACAGAAAGATGTCTGAACAGCACTGACGAGCCTTTGCTCAACCGCTATTATTTACCAACTGCACCAATAATTGAACTGACAACTTGAATAAAGGAAAGTGAAGTATTCTGGTGAAGTATCGCTGAATCTAACAGTTCAGCAATTTCAATATATTATTATACATCGCTCGATTTAAATTACTAGAATCATCATACATAGGTTGTTTATTGAAGAGAAACGACTTTTCTGCTTTTCTGTCATTTGCAGAAGTAATGATGAAAGTGGAAGCGGTTGCAACACCAACGACAGAAACTTCAGCTGAAATGCAACGCTATGTTCGCCTAGAAAAATTAGAATTCTGTAAACCCAATCAATTCAATTCAACTGCGTCTTGTACGCAAGTGACCCGACACGTTAAAATCAAGCTTGCTGGAGATCAGTGCGTCACTTTCAAAATGTCGGCACCGGCCCAATGCAGTAAGTATATGAGATGAGCTGTTGCATCGCCATCAGCCCACCACATGTTGGGTCTACATTAATATGTTGAAATTAAGAAATAGACTGTTTGTGTGTACATCATGCAGATAATTCTCATCACAGAAAAGAGAATTGATTAGGGATATCAATGAGAGGAGTTTTCATTCACAAGTACAGTTCTTCCCACAGGATTAGACAATAATAGAACCATGAGAATCCGACTGGCCCAGGAACTTTAAACCATCAATTTTAACACCTTGATGTGTCATTCTGTTTACCTATATGCATGTTCATGCTAAGACTGTGAAGATAGCATTTCATAGCTTATTTTTACTGAGCTGCTAATAGACACATACAGGTACATGAGTTTACTTGTAATTCGAGTCAGTCTATCTAAGGACCATTTAAACATTAAGATAGGATTGACAGAGTTGGTAGCGGTATCTTATTATGTGTCTCATGTGCTACTCCATCTTCTTAGATTAACGAATCTGATCGTCTGAAGCAGCTGACTCAAAATTAGTCTCCGATTGATGTTGCAAACGCAACTCATCCGCTTGATGGAAGCACTTGAAGTAACCGAAAGACTCACGTCATCTTTTGTATTGCAGACACATGCAGGAATGCCATCTAGTTTGTCAAACTTTTTGTAGCGCTCTGTTTTTGTATCTTGAAAAAATATCATCTTTGAACCTCATTTTATATATTACAATCAGCTATAGCTGCGTATTTCTTCCTTATAAATGTATCATCATTACTAAGTTGGGATAGCGGGCCACTAATTTTAAAAGGCAGTACAATAGGCCTAATATTATTTTATTCCATGCAGCGCATATACGCTGCACATATACAGCACATATGCGCTGTTGTGCCGTACGTGCATCGTATTACATAATAAAATTTTGCATGTGAATGTATACAGTAGTATTGTACGCAACTAATTTGTTTAATGTTAAGGAATCATAATTTACTTTCTACAATTCATCTGAGTATTGAAGAGTGAATAGGCCTATAACAAATCATGGAAGCCTTTTTTTGTGTAATAAAACAGTAATTTGACTATTTTGGTGATTTGATCAAAATTACCTTATTTCATCGAAAAGCAACGGTCTGTAAGTGCAGTGTAACTATCCGCCTGAAAGCCGCATAAGATAACATTGATTTTACTACAATTATTTATCATGCTACATACACATACGTGCACATGTGTCACCCAAGCATATACGGCTTTCAAAAACCGTGCATGGGCTCCACAAGTGACAGTGGTGTGCTAGTGCCAATTGAGTATACGACATATATATCAGTGTAGTGTTATACCAATGAAATTCAGGAGGAATATTTGAAAATAATTTTGGCCTGTCAAAATCTTGCGGTTGGATTCCTCCATTCGTAGTCAAGATCTAATTAATATAGCCTCTTTCTAGGTTTATTGAGGCGTGGTCTATTACGAAGAGAAACATGCTCAGCAGGGCATCGAATACTATGTGACTTAGCATGACTTCGCGCAGATGATGACCTTTTTGTGCTTGCTTATACGAGAAGATATTCATTACGAAAGGAGCATGGTTGGATAATTTGAATGTGAATCTTCGTTTTTTGTGCCATCATATTGCTCATTTAATTGATAATTAATGGCTTTGCAAATGCTAAAGAGGATCCCTCAGCCTTAGCTGCACCTCCCGAAGGTCGAAGTCGGAGTGATTCATTTTCACATAATCGATTTAAGTAATGTCCGCGGGCCATTTTAGATATGACAAGCGGTGGTGGGTTACCAAGTGGCCCGCGGGCCACGCGTTGCCCACCACTGTCTTAGACGATCGTAGCAAAACTTGAGATACGGACAATGAGGGTATTGTCTGCGGATATAAATAAATGCCTGTCAACAGCGCGTGTCCACGTGGGTTTTCCATTCATGTTTCCAAGTCACTTGAAATGCCGCGTAACATTGTAGTTTTGCCGGTAAAACGGACGAGTAAACGTATGATTCCATTACGTCATCGCCTTTGATATGAAAATGAGAAAACCTATAGAAATGAAACTTGCTTCACATTCATAATGTATCTGCATTATCCGGCACATTAAATTTTATGGCGGTTATTTGAGTTTGACGGTTCCCAGATAGACTTCAGTATTATAATAGGATACGTTAGTCTCTTGGATTGCTTGCTAAACAAACTTTCTAAACCGATGTTTTCAAATATTGAAAATACACTAAAATAATCTGTTTAATCCATAAGTATTCAATTTCATATTGAGAATTGGGGACTCGGTATATTGGGGACTCACAGGCCCATGGTTCACATCCCATTAACTATCCTAAAGAACTATCAATAGAAATGCAAGTTTATTGATATACTACCTATGATGCCAAATATGCATGCACAGCACATAGTCTACATGTACCATTCATAGCGTCTAAAATAATACCATGTTTCTTTGAAGACTGAAACTGATGTCTTCATTTTGTATATTTTTGTTTATTATTGCTATTTTTTATCCCTTATCTTATAGTGCTCGATGGTTCACCGAGACTGAAAGATTTGTTTGAAAAATCGAGATATTTTGAGACATTTTAACATTTTTCAGAAGCTTGACGATTGGAGCACGTTTAGGGTGTTTTGGACACTCCAGATAATTTTGAATAGCTATCATATTAAGAAATCACTTCCGGACAGAGAACTCCATTCGTGATTTTTATTGCTTTGTAACATATGGCCGTATGTTAAAATATAGAACATGAAAGTTAGGCATTTCTTTGTATCGGAACAGGCGCCTGATCATACAATAGTTACTTTGCGTTGCGGCTGTTTCAGGCACCCCATTACAAACTAACATAATTTTGGATAGCGTAATTGAAATTAAAGTTAAACTGTCGAATGATTGACATTTTTTCATAGTGTAAGAAAGACATCTTTCCTTTGAAATTTGACAGCATATCTTGAACTTGCAAACTTTAGAATTGAATCTGTTCGGGAAACTCGGCATACCAATTATCAATAGGATTAAGGCAAGCTCGACTAAATTAGACACTTTGAAGCTTTGAACACTTTGCCCTTCCAATCTAGTTTTGTGAACTATATCTTTATTCTATTTGAGAATCCTGCACATTGTGAAATTTGCTTATCGATTTCTCAAGCTGATCCCTAATGACATTAAGAAGCATAAGCAAATTGCAAGAAGTATCAAGAAGCATAAGCAAATTGCAAGAAGTATCAAGAAGCATAAGCAAATTGCAAGAAGTGGCAAGTGTTTCCGAGGAAATTCGAGGATCGGCAATCCACGACCGGCTCATTTTCCTGCTCATGAAACTTAAAACCGTCCATGCATTACTGTATTGACTATTAGAATGCCACATTCAAATCGCCGTCAATATCCTCAGTTTTATTCATTGTGTGCATTGTTAGTGTTTCTAGCATTATAGTTCTGATCTATCTGGCGGTATATCTCTTTGCCAATTATTAGTCGTAGGACTACATGAACAGCTATCAGACTCAAGGTATAAATTCAAATCATCTGCACTATTTGGCGATCTATTCAGCAGATCTTCTGATATGGAGCATTTTGTAGAGCTCTATAGTGGAGCACAAGCCGACTAAATTGATGTGATATGCTACTATTAATAACTGATCATACAGGCTATAAGCCTATTAAATGATATTCCTTTGAGTAGGCCTACTGGCAATCAAGACAGATTTTAATGGAAAGTCTTCATGTTCCGTAAGTATTCATTAAAGAAAGATGAGCTGCTGATTTATCAAACAATGAAATCGCTGACTTCTACTACATTACTATTATTTATATTATACATATTCTATTGATATTCTATGGACACAATCTATTCTACTACTATGATGATGCAAATTCACTACAACTTTCAAGATAGGCTTGTTTGTAAAATTCGGCAGCAGGCCTTTATCATATGACCCTTTAGTGTGGATCCTCATATGCATGCCTATTCGAGCAATTTATTACAAAAGAATGGATGAATCGAAAAATTGATTATGACAATACAGCTAACCTGAAATTGTAAGTTCCCACATTAGACTGAAAGTGTTCATTTTACCCTGTGATGCACGCTGTCTACTTTTCCCTGCATGGCATATCCACTTTTCCCGGAATTTAAGTCTTTGTATCTGAGAAATGATAGCCATGATAGTTGATCATAATGTGGAACTTAAGACAGAGATTGAACCGGATCGTTGATTCCCTTCACGTAGCATTCGTAGATTGAAATCAAACACTGCTTCCACTCCAGCAAGACGATATTTTTCTAAGTAATATTTTTCACTACAAACTTGTTATCTCAGCAAGCAGAATATGCTCATGTTGACGTACGCTTGTCTTTCACTTGATTGGGGGTTAGAGTTTGGACAGGAAGACAACCTAACGATGTTTCCTTTGCGGATTTCTGCTTGCTCAGTAGCACTCATTAAAAGTTGTGCTCTATTTATAAAACTTTGGGGTCGATTTCCCTGCATGTTGAAACTTTTGAGATATTCGCATAGTCGTACAAATTGTTGGAAAAACATCTGATTGATCATGCAATTTGCTAACATTTTTCATGGATTAAATTCCATAGATGAATAAAGCAATTAGCATTAAGCTTTGTGAAAAGCTAATTGTGAAAAATATTTTTGCGACGTAATTTGAGCATTAAGTGAATAGAACCGAACATCCCATAACATAGATTTATGTGGCTTTACATAGATTATTCAGGTGTCTTGTAAAATGTCACACACGGTACTTAAGATGAAAGTTGTATAGTGATGGATGTGCAGGAAAAGCACAGTGGAAGTTCTATCTTACAAATATGATAATTTCCAGGGCTGGGATCGGTTGACCGGTTACACTTTTTCTTAATCGGTTAAAATCGGCGATTAAAACGACGTTTGATTAGATTTATCTTGTACTCGTATAATGAAATATTGTCGATAATTGTGAATGAATAACTGTGATGATGAATGAAAATTGTCGATAAAGCTTGAAAGCTAAATAAATACCGGGAAAACTCATTTAACCGATTTTAATCGGTTAACCGGTTGCAGCCCTGATTTGCTACATGACAAGGTTAGATAATTAAATTCACACATGCAGCAGTTCTCTCTCTCTCACACACGCATATGTATGTAATGGTGATAATAAATTCTATATAATATGACATATGTGTAATATGTCATATTTGAAGCAGTTGTGCCGATTGATAATTTCGAATAAGAATAGTGTTGAGAACATCAGATGAAATTTATCACAAGAAAATTGAAATAAGACAAATTGATTAAAACTTCGACATGCTTCGGCTGGTCTTTAACTTTACGAGAGAGACCCAGCAAGTGATTTGGACACGGCATGTACATCAACGTGAAGAACACTCATCAGAAGAGAGACAGGCACAGACTACGTAACACGTGCGATCAGACCTACCATGACAGAGCCAGGTCAGCCACGTGTGTCTTCTGTTTATATGGAGATGGACAGTCACGCCTGATAAAAAGAGCTTCTATAATGTGCATGATAGGTACTGGTAGGTCTGATCGCACGTGTATGTGACGTAGCCTGTGTCTGTTTCTCTTCTCATGAATGTTATTCATGTTGATGTACATACCGTGTCAAAATCACTTGCTGGGTGCCTCTAGTAGAGACCAGCCGAAATATGTCGAAGTTTTAACTAATTTGTCTGATTTCAATTTCAAGCGGGAACACAAGACTTCAGAGGTGCGATGGAATCCTATAATCAACGTCTGGAGTGACTGCTCCTAATAAAGTGACCTTGTCCATAGGAACATGCTTCAAGTTGGGAGGAAGATGCTCAATTTCCTGGAGTAGCAGCAAGTCAAAACCAGCCAATGCTAGACAATTCACACTTAGAGCTACATGTATTTAGCTCCAAACCAATGTTCTTACATGCTGGAATAAATTTCTTTAGATCAGCGAGCACAGACTCAGGTTTGTCAAGTGAGGTCACGTCGTCCAGATAAGCGATCTTAAGAGTGCTATTACGGTTTCTTAAAGCTTCATGAAGACCAAGACAAAAGAGTGCTGGGTCAAGAGGGTCTCCCTGTAGCAAGTAATGTCGACTCTGAGTAGTAAACAGTAAAAAGGTCAAGCAATTGGAGTGCACAACTGGATGGACATTTGGCTATGTGGTCTCTCTGCATAGTGTTTAAAGAATTGTGAATATCTAAATTAACAAGATTTTCTCCACCCGAAGACGCAACCATGCGATTCCGCGTGTAATGAATAGCTGCATCTAAACCGGCACGGACACCGCACCCAAGTTGAGTTGGAATGAACAGTTCTGTGGAAAGATTCTCAAAGTAAAAAACAGCACATTTGCAGGCGATGCGCAGAAAGGTGTCCCCAACTGCTATAAGCCTGGTTCCTCCATCCTTCTTATTTAACGTTGCTATATTAGCCCCTAGCAAAATGGCATAATTACAATACATATATAGTTACACAAGTATTTGTCGACGTAGTTGTACTTAATTATTAACGAACTGATGATTATTTGATTATTTGAGCGCAACTAAAATTCTAGATTCTAATTTCTTGATCGAGAAATAAGTATTGACCCTCTTTCTATGCATTATGACTGCAAGTTACATTTTCATATTTTGGATGAAATTAAAGGATGAATTGAATGAATTATCTATCTAAAAGTTAATTGAAAGTTGACTATAAAGCATGTCACATCGATACGGATACAAATTTAATGTTTTGAGGACAAGTTGGGCCATTTCCAGTGGTCGTATGACTACCTTGTGCTAAAAAATAATCAACACCACAAACAGATTCCAAAAAAACAGACTCAAGATAATCCACCAACTGGAATCTTTCGAGATTCAGTGGTTCTTACTTTCGAATATGAAATCTGAAGGTGAACACACCCCAAGTCAGATAGGGTTGAGTTCAAACTGTACATGTAATAGAGAAATATGACTGCATTATTTTGCTTTTCAGATGTCTCTTCATGCGATTCGTTAACGCAAAACAATGAATGTGTGAATAACATGCGGATGACGGTCGAACTCCGTTTGGAAGGGAGAAACTGCAAACCGATATTCACTCTGTCAAAATGTTGAGGGATATGACTATATTTGTTATCTTTTTATGTTGAAGTGATATACAAAGTGAAATATTTATTCGTATCAGTAGAAATAAATAATAGATATATTATTTCCTATACAACGTGCATTCATTTACCTACATTTGGGACCGAATTTGTCGCTGATATTTCATGTGATAAAAAACAAAATGCGATAATCTTCATAATTATATTTGTTGTGATAAATTTAAGCTAGAGGAAATATAATGAAAGCTTCATTATATCTCTACATCATTGCAGCTCTTTATCTCTACCTATCTGAAAAAATGTAGGCCTGCCACGAAACACTAACACAGTTGATTAGCTAAAAACTTTTGCTTCACCGCCTTTTTGCTGTCGCGATCAACAGAAAATAATACATCACTTCTCCCAAAAATAAGCAGCGCATGGTAAATCCAGGAAAAACAAAAGCAGTGTATCCTATTGTACAGTTCATCAGCTTATCCAGCTATTCTATCACAAGTTAGTCCAAGGCTTTCTTTAGCCCTGCTGAAGATCACTTGCACGACGAAAAACATTTAGTCAACGGCTGTTTTAAGGGTTTCATTGCTGTCTCAATTTATGAATTTTTCTCTTCTATGAGTCATGATCACTGTCATAATTATATTATGACATAATCACTGTTATAACCATTGATTCTTCGACAGTCGTCAGACTTTTCTCTGACGGATGCTCATCACTTTCTTCAGAAATAACATTATGGGGATAGAGTGTCACAATCATGTAAGCAACTGTCATGATATGTGTTCCGAAAAATGCTGGTAGGCATGAATAAAGCTGTACTGATAAGAAGTCACACTTTCATCCTGGGAGCCCCGTTGGAAGTCTATCTTTCCACCATGACAGTCCATTCTTATGTGTCGACATCTCGAGCTGACAGTCGTCAAAGAGTCCCAACTCGATCTGACACTCTAGGAGCCTGTCTCTCACATAAGTTCATATTCGTCTTTCGCACTTTTCCTCTGCCAAAGGGTATACCATCAGCCAAATCCTTCAATCTTCCAATGCGCGGTGCAGAGCCCAACTTTGGCCGACGTGACCCGGATCAAAACACTTTGGCACGTACACGCCGGAAGTTTTGATTTCAAGTCCGCCGCGAGACATGCACCGTCAGCATTCACCAGTTCAGTCACCTGCCTACACAGATGTCCTAGCTGTCCAATGTTCCATCCCTATTCGCCAGCAGACTTATCCAGCTTTAATTGCCTCTTCCTCCCTTTGTGGATGATGGCAAACCACAGCAGTAGTAAGTAAAACTCCACCACTGGACCGCGCAAGATGGCCGCCGTCGCTGACGTCCCCCCCTCCTGTGAGCCGAGTCGGTCGTGGTGAGCCGCCGTGTTGCTTCGAGTCTGACGTCCCCCCCCCTCTGACCCGCCGACGTAGCGAGCGGTGGTTTGTGATGCGCTCTCCAGGTTGGCGTGGTGTGCCGGCCAGGTTGGGAGGGTGGAATGTCGGAGCTCACCTGAAAAAATCCTAAGTGTCAGAGTGGCTTTGTATGGACAAAATTTTGAAAATTTTCCAAAGTGTCGCATTTCGACCTGGGACCCTGAACAAAGTTTGTTTCATCAAATTTCACTGACCCCCCCCCCCCCCCGACAGCGATCTTCCAATTTTGGTTCTAGTGGATGGATTTTGTCTTATAGATACTCGTTTGAAAGAGGAGAAAAAACTGCTCGGTGACATTTTTGTTGCGAGTCAATCGGACCAGCCGTTCAAAAGTTAGAGCTGTTACAAGATTTTAGGTCGGAGCTCACCTGAAAAAATCCTAAGTGTCAGAGTGACTTTGTATGGACAAAATTTTGAAAATTTTCCAAAGTGTCGCATTTCGACCTGGGACCCTGACCAAAGTTTGTTTCATCAAATTTCACGGACCTCCCCCCCTCGGCACCAAACTTCCAATTTTGCTTCTAGTGATCGTAGAAAGTCGTGCAATAGCTTGTTTGAAAGCTAAGAGTGAGACAAATTCACTGAAAGAAACGGCTTGTTCATATCTGTCTTCGTTTAGATGTGAGACGCCATCTAAGATTTGGGAGATTGGCGAAAAACGACAGTTAGAATTTCCCAAGAAACAGCTCCAGCGGGCGAACGAAGGCTCGGATTGGTAAACAGAGGCCAGATTTGGAATCAGCTTGATGTTATTGTCCAATGAGGATCGTCATCCAATGAGAATCAAGCATTTCTATATAAATAGCGAGCCTTCCACAGTGAGAATCATTCCATCGTTGAATCACACGAGTGACGGACGCACATTTTCTCTCTCTCTCTATTCTATTATCCAACTAAAATGGTAAGTCGCTACTTCCCTCCCTCTCCTCCCTTGAACGTAAACTCAATACAATCTTTTTCATTTTCAGGCATCTACTCCATCTGCTGCACTAGTAGGACAAAATGGCGGTCAAACGTTACAAGGTTTGCTACGATCAGATCATCTACAACTGAGGCCAGTGGAAGAAACAACCAAGGTACATAATCCTACACCGCTACAGCGTAAATTTAAACAAGTCTTCCGTTATGACGATCATAGCGTAGTACTCCAAACGGGAATGCTCCCTTCCACGGATGTCAAGATAATGCGCAATCAGTATGGGGACTACATACTGATCCCCGTGAGTCCGTACATTCGCCGCCAACTTGATATTATTGAGGAGTACGTGACATTAAATATGGACATTCCTACTCCTCTTGCTCAAGAGTGGAAGGCGAGAGATGACAAGGATACTCCCTATAGAAAGATTTGTGATGGTAATCACATTTGCTTACCGGTATCACATTGGTGTACTTACTATAAGAAGGAGGGAGATCATTCAACATCCATCACATGCGACGAGCTCGGAGAAGGTACTTGGGATATCCTTTTCAAAGTGAATGGGCTATATTATGGTCGGCACAAGGATAATAAAATAGCCTCTCTCCCCATGCATATGGAATCCATCCTATATATTCCAAAACCACCCAACGTGGATGATATAATTGATGAAATCCTTAACAGCAGTGGTACGAAGCGGAAGTCGGAGAAGAATGCTGCCTCAAAACGCAAATCAAAGAAGGAGAATTACTAGTCCTTTCCTAACTCTACCCTATGACAATTCGCTTATGTGCTTTGAATGTCGTAGACGTGGTCTTATTAGATACATTTTACTTCTTCGTTGCCATCATATCATTTGTGTATTTGTCGTGAAAAGCATCGATGTAATTCTTCATTTTGTAATATGTTATAGAACGTTTCCTTAGATGTGTAAATTTCCGTTTTAGGCTTCTATCATCATTTTTCTGGATTGTGAGGATGAACCTGTACAGGAGCTCAGTGCTATTGCTATGAACAATTGGACATATCAGATTGTTAGTGTCTATCATCAACATGCCAACTGCGATCCCAATGTTGATCAATGGGCGAGAAAACACATTCATGGACTTAATCTGAAATATTTGCAAGACTATGGCTTTTCTTGTGAGAGTGCTCTTCTTATTGACTTTAAACGATGGTTAGCTGCTTTCAATTTTATACGCATCTTTTGTAATAATCCTGGTAAGGAGAGGAAAGTATTTCCCAATCTAATCATTGATGACATTTTGCTCCCACCTTGGGATAGTAGAGTGAATCAACACTACCATGAAGTCACGAAACGTTTTAAGGATTTGTCTGTTCCTATTTTGTCTGTTCGTTGTAGTAGCTACGTTCATGACCAATGCTTCTTTCCTCCTTACCTCAACACTGCCAAAGTCCTGTATGGTTATCATTGCTCGCTGTATGATAGTTACCAGCTGTATCTATTTTATCTGTTTCAAACCATTGATTTATAATGCATGCTTGTTACCGTTATTCAATAAATGTTACTACGAGAAGAGTTGTTGTTTTCATGCAATGGATGGGTTAGATAAAGGGCGATCATGTCTTTCTCAAACGACTGCGGAACATTACATTTTCATAGGCAAAGTTTAAAAGGAGCTGTTCAAGATTATGTGATAAATTTTCATAAAGATGAGACCGACATCGAAGCAGTGGTCGATGATGCTAGCACTCTATTTCTAGAGTTAATGAATACATTCTCTGATAGCATTGTCATGGCGCGATTAGTTGCGAAAATTAAGTTTAGTCATTTTGGAAAGGAAGAGGTGGAAAGTCGCTCTTTCCATTTTGCTTCTTATTCAATGGAAGTGGTAGATCACCCCGAAGAATTTTTTAAAAGGCATATGATAAAAATTGCTGAACGTCTTAACGCATTTAACCATCATGGTAGCAGTCTAGTGATTGAAGCGATTTCAGATATTCACATTCAACTTTCTATAAAGAAAAATTGAAAATGCAGTGGTACTTGATTGTAGCACAACTGGTTTTCGAGCTATGCCTGCTCACTCTCGAAGTATATTCCTTCTGTACATGCGTCTATTATTTAGAAAAGGCTAGCAAATTCATATCTTCAAAAAGACTTGCTATAGACATCAGTAACGGTGAAACTATGTGTTGCGATGTATGTAAGCGAAAGGATGGAAATGAAGAGCGCATCTTCAAGAGATGTAAGCATGCTTTTTGTCGACGCTGTTTCATACGTAATTGCATTCAACTTTGCAAATGTAACCACTGTGATATTGCTCATTTCGAGTGTCACTTATGCCGCAATAGTTAGTACCTATGCAAATGTGGTAAAGGCAGGTTTTAGCAAAGACTAACACGGAAAATGGCGAAACGTAAAATGACGAAACGTAAAAGTCAAAAGTCTTCAAAGTTTTCTTCAGCCATTCAAGCTCTCCGACGAATGAAAGCAAATCAGCGATACAGTGCTATACGACATGCTAACGATAAATTCATTTGTGAAATTATTTCTCATGTGAGGAAGTTGAGGACGAAGAAATTAGCACCAAAACAACGAAAGTTACTTAAGCGATATGCTACAAAATTGCGTTTCATCTCCAATCCTAAAGTCACCCTTCAAAGAAAGAGGGAAACTCTAACACAAAAGGGCGGTTTCCTTCGAGCGTTACTACCGATGCTAGCTCCTATCGTGGGCAACGTATTGGGTAATATCTTTGGCTCTAGACGTTAATTATGCAAATGTTGAATCTCAAAGTATTATAATGGATTTCAGACTTCAATGTGATAAAGTTCTGACAGTATCAGGTCCATCTCATGCAGGTAAAACTGTTTTCACGCTGAATTTATTGGATAAAAGAAGGGAGTTGTTTAAGGAACCTATCAATCGAGTGATTTGGTGTTATGGTATTTATCAACTGTCGCTGTTTCAGGAATTGCAAGGTCGGAAATTTATTCGACATGAAGGAATTATTGCAGTGGATAAACTTCAGTCTAATGATGGTGTTGTATTGGATGATTTATTAAAAGAAAGTAAGAATTCAGAAGATGTTACAGATATGTTCACTCGCGCAGCACATCATAAAAGGTGCTTTATCATCTATATCACACAAAATTTGTTTCCTGATGGAAAAGAAGCTCGTACACGAAACCTGAATACACACTATTATGCTATTTTCAAGAATCCGCGAGATAAAAGTCAATTTGAAATTTTGGCGCGACAAGTTGCACCCAGAGGATCAAAAGCCTTAATTGAAATTTTTGAAGCAGCTACTGAAAAACCACACGGTTACTTATTCATTGACTTTACGCAAGAGTTTCCCGACAGAATTTAGATTTCGAAGTGATATTTTGAAAACTCCCATGATTATCTACAACTATGAGTTCTTATTCTCGCATGATTGTTATTCCTCAGGATGAATATGTACAATTGACTGCCATGCAGCAAGTAAAGCAACCTCTTGCAAATCAAATGTATAGGAAAGAATTAGATTATCAGCAAAATGTTCACATCAAAGATCCACATCGTGCTGTATTATTACAATCGGAAACTGTTGAGCAACTAAAAAATTTGAAGAATAAGATGCGTGACTCTGTATCGACTGCTACACCTTTAGCATCTCGCGCACATGCCATATCTCTTTTCAACAGTATTGAACCCCATCTCAATGTAAATGATAGAGGAGAAATCATTACAGATGAAAATAAAGTGATTGATGCTTCATCATCAACAGTGAATTGATGCTCCATCGATGAACAGTGGCAAGCAGATTTGTGTGATGTTGCCTCCATTTCAAAACATAAGTCAGGAAATAATTTTATTTTAACCGTCATTGATATTTTCTCGCGTTATGCGTGGGCTCAACCTTTAAAAACTAAAGAAGGGAAAGGAGTAGCAAAAGCATTCCAAACAATTTTTCGAGTGGGTCGCATTCCAAAAAGAATTCAGAGTGATCAAGGAAAAGAGTTTGAAAATCAGCATGTGGGAAGATTATTTGAGAGGCATGATATTGAGTTGTTTAGTGTAAAGAGTGCTTATAAAGCTGCACTCGTTGAACGTTTTAATCGCACATTAAAACATCGCTTGTGGCGACATTTTACTGCCAACTTGACACAAAATTGGACAAAGGTTCTACAAGATACACTCCATGCCTATAATCACTCTATTCATCGTTCTATTGGACTCAGACCAGTAGATGTAAATGCTGACAATGTAGATAAAGTGCGCGAATCATTCCAACGTAAACGCACTCATGTGAGAAGTGATGTGAAAATTGGTGATAAAGTTCGTATCTCAAAAGTGAAAAGTGTTTTTGCTGAAGGGTACCTTCCGAATTGGACAGAGGAGGTATTTACAGTATCAAGGATTAATCAAAAAGACTCTCCCACCACCTACAGGTTGAAAGATTACGATAATGAAGAATTTGAGGGTAGCTTTTATCGCGATGAGATTGAGGTAGTCACTGAAAGTGAAACATATTTGGTAGAGAAAATCATTCGATGTAATAAACGACAAGGTGAAGAATGGTGTCTTGTTAAGTGGACTGGTTATCCTTCAAGTATGAACTCTTGGATGCGTCGTGCCGACATCTTTCATCTAAGTGATCGACAGTGATTCATGCAAAGTTCTAACTAACAATGTTTAGGGTTTGAGCTATGAATCCAACTACCTCATTTTATTCACGACCCTCCTATGTAAGTGGTGGAAGACACATTTACATCGGCGCTCGCCGCCAACGTGGAGGTAGCATACTTGGTGCACTGAAATCTGTTGTAGCACCTCTCATATCCAATGTCGGAAGATCTTTAAAACGGAATGTTTTAAGTAATGCCGTTGGCTTTGCTGGTGATGTTGCTAGTGATCTTTCCAGAGGTAGAAGTTTTAAGAGCAGTTTGTTGGATCGTGGGAAGGAACGCGGTTTAAAAACATTGAAGCAAAACCTTTGCTGGTGTTACTCAAGGAAAGAAATCGCCTAAACGAATGAATAAAGGAAGAAGGAAACATCGCGGAGCTGGTAGGGTGCGATCTTCAGTCAAAAGGCATTCACGCAAACGTCGCAGAGGCTCTAATCATTCATCAGGCGCTAAACGACGACGCTGCCATAACTTCTAATCATGGAGTGTAAAACTTCCGGTTTTGTTTGTTTGATCAACAAGCCATACAGACAGATATTCTTAGTTCAAGTATTGTAGATTATCATCCTCGAACAGCTGAGAATGCTGGCCCCATTGAATTTGTTATTCCTTGTGGTAGTGATGACTACATAGATTTGAGTTATGCGATGGTTGATTTAAGGTTTAGAATTTAGCAAGCAGATGGAACTGCTATTGACGATACACATAAAGTTGGACTGAACAATTTACCATTGACTACATTACTTCGCGATGTTTCTCTAAAGATTGGAGAGCAGCAGGTGGAAGGTGGTCAAAGCGATTATCCCTATAAATCATATTTCAATCATGTATCACAGTTTCATCCAGCAGCACAAAAAATTCATATGGAAGCCATGGGATGGTACAGAGATGAAGCAGGAAAATGTGATGCTGAAACAAGCAGTGGCTTTGTAAAGCGATCTGCTCTGATTAAAGATAGTAAAGTATGTCAGCTATATGGTCCGCTGAATTTAGACTTCTTTAGACAGTCAAAGTTTTTACTCTGTAATACCAGCATGCGACTCAAGCTGACATTGAATAAGCCTGAATTTGCGCTGAATGCATTTGCTAAAGTTGACAATTTTAGAATTCATGTGGAAGATATTGCACTTTACATTCGTCGAGTAGTACCGAATCCAAGTGTCATTAGAGGACATGCTGAAGGTCTTAACCGCCAAAATGCCATTTACCCCGTTCAGCATACAAAGCTTCTCACCTTTACAATTCCGAAAGATCAAAAGAGTTTCATGAAAGATGGCCTCTTTCCATCGGAAGCACCGAAGCTCCTCATGGTGGCAATGGTTGAAAATGATGCATTTAATGGTAATATAAAGAAGAATCCTTTCAATTTTAAACACAATCAGTTAAGTGAAATTGCTTTACTTGTAAATGGTGTGAGTCATCCTGGTCCACCCTACAAACCAGATTTTGCTACGGATCAATTTATGCGCAGTTATGTTGATTTTATGGATGTCTTTGGCTTTTACAATACGGATGACACCAACGGACTCACTATGTAAGAGTTTAAGAGTGAATATACTATTTATGCATTTGATTTGACTGCTGACAGCGATATTAGTGCACCCTATCGTCAAGCGAACGTGCCTCATAATATTCGTTTGGATTTGATGTTCAAAAGAACACTACCTGAGACGATCAATGTATTAATTTATGCAGTCTTCGATTCAAACATTGAAGTTACAAAGTATTGTGACGTGATTCTTCAGTATAATCGTTAATGAGTTGGTTGACTGCTGACGATATTAAAACTAAAGTACAGCGTAATGCAGACGAAGCGACGTTGAAAGCTTTCGATAATGTCTATTCGCTCGATACCTTACCACCTGCAGTAAATCACTATCCCATCTATATTGTGCTAAACACTCATTCGCAGAATTTAGGCGGTGAGCATTGGAAAGCGATCTTTATTGGAGAAGACCGACGTGGTGAACTATTTGACTCTCTTGCTCAACCTCCGAATATACCAACACAGCAGTGGTTGAGAAAACATACGCGTCAATATCAGCGAAATGAACGCATACTACAACATCCACTTTCATCAACGTGTGGTGCTTCTGTACTGTACTTCATCTTAAAACGTTTACATGTATCTCGATTTGTATCTGCTATTCAAAAGTTTTCATGTAATCCATCCTATAATGAAAAAATGATTTGTAAGTTCTATCATGATTTGAAATAAAAACATCATGTTGGAAAAATTGTTTTTTATTTTACAATCCGCTGGGTACGTACATACTCGATGAGATAGTCTAGGATCACATTTGCTTGTACATGAGACTTTAGTCCAGTAATGATCACTTTACTATTATGAAAGATTGCAACATGCACAGGTAGCCAACAACTAATGAGAGCTGCAGGAAAAAGTTCGGGTTCATAACACAAATTGTAACTGCTGGTAAGAATCTTCAAAAATGATACACTGTCACTCAATTGAGTAGAGATCACCATATTGTCCACAGTCAGATTCGACATCACACACTTCTCCCTCTTCCATATCCGACGTAGTAGTCTCTGTAGCTCTAAGCGCATTGACTGCGCCGATGAATGAGAAAGGGCGCCGAGAATCTGTACAGTCCCATTTGGGAAGAGTTGAAGATTCCGTGAATTGTTCATCTTCACCACTAACATTTCAGGACGGCCCGGGTAATACTTGCTGTTTGGAAGGTGTTGGTGTAATGTTGTGAGATCGATTTTGGTGTAGAGTCTGAAGCGACGGAGAATGTTGACGATGGTGTAGCGATGGCGCTTCATGATGAAAAAATGAGTAAATTGAGCGATGTACCTTCCTTTTATACTTTTCCCAACTACCTTGATGAAATGTGAAGTTAGTATGGAGTTGGGAATGATAGAGTTGAATTCGCCGTTTGTTGACGCGCAACCAGATGCGATTTCCAATACGTGAATGTCTTTTCATATAGAAGTATTTCAAATCCTTCATGATATGATGTAGAGATTGAAAATGACGATAAGATAAAGCAAACTCTCTTCTCACATTTCCAGTTGAATCTTTGAAATAGACGTTTCGATCATGATCCGTTTCAATACGTTGTAGGAATCTAATTTCCAACTCATGGTGCGTGGTAGTCATGTCTGATTAAGATTTGCATAGTAGGGCGATGAACTCACGACGAATAAATGTCATGATGGAGCGATGTATGTATCTTCTATACTTCTCCCAATTGTATTTGCGAAATGAGAAACAGTTTGCGGAATGAGAATGGCAGATTTGAATTTCATTGTTGCAGCAACGTTGAAGCCAAACTTGATCACCCAAGGAGATGAATCTTAATGTTTCAAAATATTCCAAATCCCTCATGATATCATTGAGGTTGACAAATTGTCGCCATGTTAATGTAATACCTCTTGATGTATGACCATGAGAATTTTTGAAATGTACGTTTCCATTACGATCAACTCTGATATATTGTAGAGACTCCAAAATCCAAGTCTTCATGATGTTATGCAAAGCTGCAGATCACCAATACAAAAATGTCGTTTTATCATATTTTGCTTAGCAATGCGGCCGCAAATAGATTTGCTTGTAATCGAGCCGCACTCTTTTCTACTCCCAATTGATCATACACAACAGCTAAATGGAGAGTGGGAAGTAGGGGTCACTCAACTTGTTCACAGTAACTGTGTCTATACTTTTGATCATGAGGTGATGACTATTAATATGAGACGCACAGCTGCTTACCAATGTGAAAAGGGCTGCCGAGTATACATTCCACAGTGACCAAAGAAAGATCTCTTATCATGTAAAACGTTTGTATATGATTTCCTGAATAAAGCGTGTAAACATATTGTCCAATTTACTCCGCACAATGATGATCATAATTATGTACATCATGTAGTTGAGAAAGATTGGATTGTTGGTTTAAGTCCAAGTTTAAGAAATGATTTAGGTTACCTCGCTAGCGCCTTAACAAGCTATGATAATTATAACGTTAATTTCCACCCAAGTGGTCATAAACAGTTAATATATCGAGAGGAAGCTTATTATGTAGATCTTATTCCAAAAAATGAGAAGACGTTGGTGAAGAAGATTGTGATTAAGCCAAGAAAGACAAACATGACTCCTGAAACATTATTGAAGAAATTTAATTATCTCCTTCGAGTTGATGGTAAACAAGTGGCAACATTGACTTATATCAAATCATCTAATCATATTGCAATAAGTAAATTAAATGATGATGATCTAGTATTAGTTTGTTCAAAAGATTTTCATCAGTTCTTACGACATCGTTCTGCAGCTGTTCATGGAAAATTTGATATGCAACATTTACCATGTGAAAGGTCAAATCAATTTGATACAGAATGGACCGTATCTTTATACAGAAAGTGTGTAGAGCCTTTAGGTGGTATCTTACATGAAACAAGAGTGTTGATGCCTCGCATTATTACTTCAGTTAAATTGGTTGTAGATTATTTAAATGAAGTGATTAATGAGCAACAAATTTCATTTTCTGAAAAAGAAGGTGTTTTGTCTCTCACTATAAGTGGAAAAGGTATTGAACTAATTATGGATAAAACTCTAATGGACATTTTGGGTTTTGATCAAAATATCTTTAAAAGTGGTACTGTAACCAAAGCTAGCGCAGACATGTCACTATCGCGTCGTATTAACTATTTTCAGATATATTCCAATATTGGTGAAGATGTACGTGTGGGAATTGTTGAAGCTCCATTGCTAGCAATGATACCATACCAGCCAAAAAGCTGCAGTATTTTATCTGAGCATACTTTCAAGAAAGTGCATTATACAAAGCTGAAATCAAACTACATCCCACAAATTGATATTGCAATTTATGACGATGCTGGTGCGTTGATTCCTTTTCATAAAGATGCTGTGACAAGTATCACACTCCATTTCCGAATGAAGAGTTAATGCAAAAGTATGCTAATATATTTTTTTAATGTGATTAGTATGGAAAGTGAAAATAGAGATTCGTTTCTAATTTACTTACCCAGTAATGCTTCTATGAATAAATTTCCCAAAAATAAACCATCAGACTATCGAGTAGAATTAAATCGCCCACTACATTTAGAAGGTGAATGTGAGGTTGGCGTTTCTAGTATTTGCTATGATAGCAATATTCAGAATGTGAATGACTTGGAAGAAATGATATTGACTCCTCGCACCCATGATGGAATAACAATGAATAATGCATTCCAGTTCCCATACAGTTTAACGTCAGATGGAAAGTGGAACTATGAATGGATTCAGATAAAATCAGATTATTATGGTCCATTTGGGGATGAGAAAATTATTAAGGCATTCAACAGTGGTAATGCTTCCATCATGAAGAATAAGGATCAGAAAGTTTATGAGTTTACTATCTATCATTGGAGTGGGAGACAGTTCCTTCGCTTTCATTCTTTTACTAAAGGTCTTACACTGAGGTTGGATAATGAATTCTATCCACATCTCGGTTTTGGCCATGGACTACATCTAACGTCAATTGCTACAGCAAATGTTAAAAAAGTTTATTCAAATCGAATCAACAAATTTCATTATAAATTTAAAATATTTGATGAAGATGTTGTAGAATGTGAAGAACGCATCATTTTGAAAAAGCGTGGTGTTCAACCTTTATCACTTATTGAGTTAGTAAAACGATGGAATGAGACTGTGGGTAAGAAGTATGGAGAAAAAATTATGGCGGACAAAAATAAGTTGGTTATTCAGAAATATAATGACAAACTTACAGTTTATTTCTCTCCAACCTTGGGTCATTTTGTAAGACATTATACACCTATTATTGGAAGCGGTCTGGTGTATGCTTCTCATGAATATCACACTAAAGCTGATTCAGTTAATGATGAATGGTGGGTGGACATCTATGGTGATCGCATCAAGAAAATTTACCAGTCTTATGAAGAATCTAAAGTTGCTATCAATATAATGCCGCGTCTATATCATACAGTTGAAAGCTTCATTCATGTAGTAAATCCTTATATACAACAGAAGTTGAAGCATGTGATGAAAAGGAAATATGATGTAAAGACACACCACATTTCGTTTTCAATTGAAAATCAACGCGTTGTTCTGAAACTGGGTGATAAAATTTGAAAAAAAAACTCTTTGGTTTTTCAATGCTACAAACTGTGTTTACTGCTGCGCATACGATTGGTATAGAAACACCAATGACACTTGATAAACATGAACAGCACCTTTACATTCAAAGTGATTTGATTCTACCTATTTCTGTTGGTGAGAAAAAAGAATACATTTTAACGTGATTTCATTCATGATAAAGACGCTTCATATGGAATAGTCGAGAAGATGTTTGAATCTATTTCTATCATCCCGTCGTCAAACAAACTACACCCTCTATTGCTATCAAAATTACCAATGGTTTTCAAGAGTGCATCCATGTGAAAGATACTAAATCCCTCGTAACTTTAGTGTTTTCGGAAAACAAAGTGAAGTCATTGTGATATGTTTATTGAAATAAAAAAATGTGTATGAAAAAGTCTTTTCACAGATATAGGGGAATGGGCTGACTGTAGGCATATATTCACAAGGAAGAAACGATCTCATGCGATACATAAAACAACCATGTATATCTACAAAAAGCAACATCAAAATACTGAGTTAAAGTTGATTATGTCAATACATCTCCTGAATGTGGTAGTGTGAGTTTTATTCTTTTGGGTGGAGGTATGTTTGTGTCAGGATGTCCATGTGGAAGAGATGTGTTATGTCCTATCCAACACCTCTTATCCTCCCATGCTGAAAGCGCTCTTTTCTTGAACGTGTGCGTTTTCACAGTATGATATTGAGATTTTAAGATTGTCATATTGACAAACTTTATAGTTTTATTTTTATAGGCCTTCTTATAGGACCGATGTTTCATTTTGTGAACAATGGCTTTTGATATACCTTTAGCACGCTTAATACTATCTGCACATTCTTTTAATTTCATGGAATACATTTTAGTACGGAGGAGAATCATTTCATGTATTTCCTTTCCTGCTGTTTCATCCTTAAAACAACCACGTTTGGCTTTATTCTGTATGGAATAGAGTGGATGAGTGGGATTGTAGTTAGATGTGTCGAAATATTTTTCTAATGACTTACCTACTTCATTAAAATTTAAATCTTTTTGAGTGGTAATTCCTAAAAAGAAACTGTCTGTATCACCACCCAGCAAGCGAACCTCTTTTACGAGAGGGCATGGTTTTAATATTTTGTAGAAGAGTTGATACATTTCAAGCTTGGAATAATCTAAAACGGCTTGCCAATATAGATGGGCTTGCACAACTCAACTTCTGATTTTATCATTTTAACACCTACAAGATCCTCATCGATAATGTCTCTATCAATGAAAAGAGGTGATGAGGTCAATTTGTGATATTTTTGATCATCAACGACTAGTTTGTAGTTCATACGTTTTCTAACATTCTCCATGGTCTTTCCGAAAAGACTGTTATTCTTATATTTATAAAAATCCTTTTCAAAATTATTTTGGGCTAGTGCACGTTTTTGACTGTTACTATCTATGTAGGGTTTGAGGAAGGCTTTCTGTCTAAATTTGATAATGCGGTGAACTGACTTTAGAAGCATGCCCATTTCTAAATAGAATTTTAGTATGCAGAAGTGCACGAGATCATTTTTCTTATCATATTCGGTGAGTATAAGTTTGCGGCATGGTTTGTATCTTGGCTGTCCACACTCTCTTAAGTTATTATGAAATTGTGACATGAATGGTGAAAACATATCTTCAGTCACTTCACCAGATTCAGGTGCGAGTGGGAAATCAGCAGTTTTATTTTTAATACTATTTGGATAAATCAAATCCACTTCAAAATAATATCACCAATCACCTTCATCTGGAATCTTCAGAATGTTTGAAGGGTTGGAGTAATACTCAAGCTCATCTTGATTTAACCAACTAAACTCGGAATGAGGTAGTGGTTTAGACAGTGAACTGCCATATAAATTATTTTGGTCATAGTATTTTAGGTGGATATGATCATTACCTACTGTTTTAGATTTTATGTGATGTTTATTCACAAATGTGAGACCACCGCGTATTCCGCGCTCAAATATGTTATACATCTCGGGGTCTTGTAAGAGATGGATGGTCTCACCAGTAATTTTAAAGGCTGATTTAAAGGACATGGCTGGTAGACTGACAAAGTGGACAGGATCTAATTTGTCTTCTTCTAATGCCACTCGTCGAAATTCCTGAAAGACATCAGCCAGCAAAATGACATCTAATTCTAAGTAAGCGATCATATAATCGCCAAACGTTTTACAATCAAATTTTATCCATGCCTCTTGAGCATGTTTATAATCTTCTACTGGACAATCTTGACCCGTCAAATCGTTTTGGAATTTGTCAATGGAAGGAAGAGTTGTTTCATTTAGTTTAGACATTGAGCTAAAATACGCATAGGGAAAGACTCCTTTGCGAGTGATTATTTCATCCGTTAAATTTGGATAGTGTTTCTTCAAAGTTTGACTATGGGGAAGAAACTTGAGATTACGAACGAGAGAAGCTAGTGACGCCGACATGAATTGGAATGAATCTAAAAATTTTATTTCGAAGAAGACTGTCTTATTTTCTTTAGTTTTATCTACTGGTACTTTTGCTGTCATTGCCATGAATTTTTCTCTCGTTTGCGCTATTACATTAAACTGCCACGATTTCATCTGGCTCCACCCTCCTTTTATGAGCATATGACTGTCATGGCCCTTAAAGTTATGAAAAATTACGGGTAGTACACAACGTCTCAACCTAAGTGAAAAGTTACATTTGGAGCAGAGTGCGTTTCTAAATTTACCAGTGATGTGATCATGATCACGCACTTTCTTAATTTTATCGTCATCAAACGTTTCATGACATTTAGGACAGGATGTGCAACTTTCAAATTTTTGTTTGTCTTCATCTGACATATGTAGTGACTTACGCTGCAATTGGGAATCATATGATTGTTGAAATTGGCAGCTCTATCGAGAAATTCTAGAAATTTTGAAATGCAATCTTCACCTTGCCAAGTATGCATTTTGTTTTGTCTATTCCTCAAGTGGTCATGCCATACTTCATAGCAGGATATGGCTGCTGGCTTGTGGATGATATCATCAATGTAGCATTCTATGTCTGCGTAAATGAAACGCAGGGGATTTAATTCGTCACCATTATCCCTATGTGAAAATATTTTATCTTTGGGCATGCATTCCATTTGTAATTTACCTCGCTTGCACCATTCATAGTGAGTTTCAAATTTATCTTTACTCCAAAAGGAGCGGATGCAGCGGTCGCATACAAAATGTTCACCTCTTTTAGAGTGCCCCAAGTGAGTGTACAAGCGAGAGATTTTGGGTATACCACAGTAGTGCCATTCCTCGCTATCATCTTGTTTTACTAATAAGAGGTTGACTACACGTTCATAACAAGTTGAACGTGAATTATAGCGGGCACCCTTCAACCCCTTCTCCCACACGTGAACTACAATTTTAATCTGATTATGTTTCTCGAACGTTTCTACATCTTTGATTTTCATGTTGTTACTATCACAACCTTCAAAGTCTAGTTCATCCTCCCACTGTCTATAGCTATATGTGCGATCTCGATGCGCGTTGATATCATTATAGTGAAGGATGGATAGGACTGCATATTTGAAACAAAGTGATTTACAATCGACATTGATGACAGCTTTCTTATTATACAACGTTTTTGGTAGTTTAAATGTGCCTCGAGCCGCATGACTTTCTAATAGGGAAATTTTGAATATGGCTGAGTCCACACCATCAAAAATGAGAGCGCTGTCGCGTTGATTGAATTTATCTACATTTGATTTTAAGCATTGAATGTGAAAATTTAGCCAAGACTGGCAGTCTACAACTTCGGTTACGGAAGAGGAAGGAACATGAAACTGTATTCTCTCCGTCACTTGACCCGTTTGAAAATCTATTTTAATATATTTTAGTTTAAGGTAGATGAGCGCCTTCATTCTAAAATTGTCTAAATTGTTGAATAGCGCTTCGATAATGTTAGAATTTTGAAGGAGCCACTCAGGAAAATCTACTATTTGAGTATTGGACTCCATACAGTAGTCGCGTAGTAAATGACTATGGGAAACGTTAATGAGGGAGATTGTTGAGGTACCGTTGGTGTAGTGATCATTTGCATGCGTGTGTTGAAGTCTGTGCGAAGATCGCTGAAAGCGGCTATCGAGAGAAAGCCGCTTCAAATCACAAGGAAAGGAGAGAAATTTCATCGTCAGAATCAACTTCACCTCCGGAGATTGATGCCGCTTTGCGTTGACACACGCGTTGTTTGATGTGTCGAAGGAGACTGTGCTTCCTTGTAAAAATATGTCCGCAGTCAGCACATTCCCACTCGTTGCCTTGTCGCGAGAGTACTGAGCTAGAACTAGCATCACATGAAAGGGAAATCATTCTATCATCTCTGTTAAAGTCTCAATGTATTGTTACAACCTACCTTGACTCAACAACTCTAAACTTTCTTCGAGAAGGGAGGGCTTTGGTGATGAAGTAGATGCCTGAAATTGAGGAAGATGCTATTAGCCACACGTTTGAGGGAGATGAGAGAGGAAATCTTTAACTTACCATTTCAAGGAAATTATGTTTAAGGTTGATGCTTCAACAAGATAGAGACTTCACTCAAATAATACGTCTCAAATTTGGAACTTACTAGAGAGCAGTTCACTTGTACGCCTCAAATAATAGAATTCACTAGACAACAGTTCACGTATACGTCTCAAAGACAGAGTGAAATGACACGAATGTCACTTTACATATATACTTTCATATTCATCATTCATTGGCTGTTCATTCTGATTGGTTGCTTGTTTATAATTAAGAATTAGAAAACATTTCAAAGTTATTATTCACAGTCAGCATGACAAGCCCTCCGACAACACCGAACACAAAATTATCTTCTCAATGCTCATCACCAAAGGCGCTCGTTGCACCAAACGCTCCAACGAAGGGGAAGGTGGAGAAAATATACCGACTCGACAATATCAGAAAGTTGTCATTACCAGCGGACGACGAAGAGGAGAGTGTATGTGAGAAGGAGTGTCCCGACTTAACAGGCGTGAGGTGGAAGTATCTGCAGTACGATACTGATGATGTGATGGAGATCACCAGCACCAAATTCCTCCACCAATTATGGGAATGGTACACCCCTAACTCCCAGCCACGAACTATGGCGGAGTGGGAGTACATCGACAAAGTGAGGCTCGCGGTAGAAGAACGATTGAAGCAAGTGAACTGTTTTTGCGATCTATGTGAAGTCAGACTCTGGGACGACATTGACGATGAAGACCTTTTGAAATACATGCCATAATAAATTTTTATTTCGTATTATCTTTGCTTTCATACTGACTTACTTGAATGGGGCTTCAGTGGATGATTTAACCATGTATACTTTTTCATTTGGAAATAGTACCACGCTTAGTTTAACTTGTAAATCTTATAACATTTCATATGGCTGATGATGGTAGATGAAATAGTGCTAAATAAAATTAAGATAGCTTACACTTCTGATACAGGGATAGCAATCGACTGCAATCCATGTGTAAAGTGCTTGTTAGACTACAGATGGGCTTAAGTGGATGATTTAACCATGTATACTTTTTCATTTGGAAATAGTAGCACGTTTAGTCTAACTTGTAAATCCTATAACATTTCATATGGGCGATGATGGTAGATGAAATAGTGTTAGATAAAATTTAGATGGCTTACACTTCTGATACAGGGATAGCAATCGACTGCGATCCATGTGTAAAGAGCTTGTTAGACAACGGATGGGCTTAAGTGGATGATTTAACCATGTATACTTTTTCATTTGGAAATAATAGCACGCTTAGTCTAACTTGTAAATCTTAAAACATTTCATATGGGCGATGATGGTAGATGAAATAGTGTCAAATAAAATTAAGATAGCTTACACTTCTGATACAGGGATAGCAATCGACTGCGATCCATGTGTAAAGAGCTTGTTAGACTACGGAAGAGAGAAGTGTGTTATGTTGCGTGTTGCGCGTGAGTGTCCTCCCATTTCATTCCATTCATCAATTCGTCTCATTGATAGAGACAGGTAGAACTCATGGTTCTCATAACGTATGCAATGGAAAGTTTTAGGCAACCTTCGACAGTAGGCTAAATGTCGCCCTGGCGCGAATGCATACTACGTTGAGACAGAGGCAATCACTTGCAAACATGACGCAGAGAGGTTTAACAAGATTGACCATTGCCGAATGTCCCTTGCGGTATACATAGCTACGGGTTTCACCGCCGCCCTTTACATGAACGCCCGTCGAAAGGAAGTATTACACCGAACTTCATTTGCAACGTTCAAGTTGACTGATAGCAGATTCAACTTAATGATAGTATTCGCCAGTCCGAAGACTGCCCAGGGCAAACCGCGTGGAGGTTGTATCATGTCTTGCCCCATGGTGGCCCTTAAGAAAGCCGATGGTTCATTCTCGGGGTGTGAATTAAGTTGACTATTGGCTGGAATAGTCAATGGGTATGACGGTTAGGTTGTCATAGACCCTATACCGCCTAGGTCGTGCTGGTGCATCTGGCACCTTTCGGATGCGAGTGGTATTCGGAGTCCACACCCCATCCGTCCAAAAGATCTTCTTGATCTTCCCCTTCTTCTCATCCTCTTCATCCCACTCGTCGAGGATGATGAACTCGGGAATGGCGTTGTCTTCATCGATGAAGACGGGAATGCTGTTGGCAGGAGACGTTGCTTCCATCGTTACTTGAAATTGAATGAGAAGCGCTACAATCTTCTGGCTTATATAGGGTTTTCAACAATGAATTGCTCAACAGCGAATCAGAATGCTTCAGGGATAGCAATCGACTGCATAACGTTTAAGTTGACTGATAGCAGATTCAACTTAATGATAGTATTCGCCAGTCCGAAGACTGCCCAGGGCAAACCACGAGGAGGTTGTATCAAATCTTGCCCCATGGTGGCCCTTAAGAGAGCCGGTGGTTCGTTCTCGGGAGTAACGTCATCTTACACCCTACCAATTCTGCTGAGAGAGTCTTTGACTCTCTCTTTGGTAGCAGTGTCAACTTCCACACTAACTGGCACATGGCTAGAAAGTGGAATGTAGCGCCATTCCGTTGGATTGACAACAGTTGCTGTCATCGATTGCCAATCCGAGCAAGATTATTGTGGACTCTGTCTTGCTCCTCTAGCCTGACAAACTCCTCAAATAAATTTCGCGGCCTTAACTGCGGTCCGCGAGGAGAGCTGACTTGACTGTTCGGCGTCTGCATGACTGAAATGAAATGAAATGAGAGGCAGTGGTTTATATACCCCTCTAACGCGACGCAACGTTCAAGTTGACTGATAGCAGATTCAACTTAATGATAGTATTCGCCAGTCCGAAGACTGCCCAGGGCAAACCGCGTGGAGGTTCTATCATGTCTTCCCCTAGGTGGCCCTTAAGAGAGCCGATGGTTCGTTCTCGGGAGTGAATTGATGGGGTGGTGAAGGCGGGCAAAGATCTGCAATGAAAATGAATATGTATTAGAATAGGAGATACTATCTTATTTACTTGTCACTTACCCCGTTAGCCATCCTTTGGCAGTCTCGCGCGCTTCCGAATTGAAAATTTGTGGAGATGGCCGCGCATTACTCAGGCTGGCGTGGAGGCATTTTTTGGTTGGATGGCCGTTATAGCAAATTATTGACTCGTCCAGATTTTGATTGACGAGTAACTTCGCCATCCAAATCATTATCCCGAATAGGGATGTGAAACTCAAACAACCTATCCTCATTCACACGATTCCACTCATCCCTCCTGCGCTCCAACTTCTCAAAACGCCTGCCTCTCATCACCCCGCCGAGCCACAGTCCTCTCCAACTCAACATTCCTCGCTCTCAACACACTCATCTCCTTCATCATCTCCTCAAACTTCGCTTCTGCATCTCTCATTCTTCTCTCTGCAGGACTCGCCCTCTTCTCACAGTCATCATTCTTCTCTTCCAACTCTCGCGTCTTATTCTTCAAATCAGTCACACTACGCCTCATTCGAATATTCTCATCCGCTACCTCCTTCGACTTCAGATCCTTCTTTTTCAACTCATCCAACTCCTTCACAACTTCATCCTTCACCTTCTTCAAACTCTCATACTTATTTACCAACAAATCATGCGCCATCTGCTGCGACACATGCTTTTTCTCTTCATCCTTCAACCACCTCGCCGACTGCATACGAATCCCACCGCTCTTCACTTTTGGGGAAGATGAGCTAGCTCTGCGGGGGGTCCTGAACAACTATGTTGGATACCTCCGAGGAAGAAGAGCTGAACTTCCTCGCACGCTTCCTCACACGCTCCCTATCTAAATCCACATCATCCTCATCATCACTCTCAAGCACTCTCTTTCGCTGAATCTCAACCTTCAACGAAGCAACTGCTTTCGCCAACTCATCATTCTCAACAACATTCTCCACCTTCCCGTCTCGCTCTATCGCCAACATTCGCTCCCTCTCTTCAACAATCAACTGTGTGAATCTCAGGTCATTCACCAAACCTCCACTACAATCTGCATGCACTCTGTAAAACCGTGCCTCATCCTCAACTCCCTTCAACACTCTACACTTTACACACGCAACCCTATTCACGATAATCATGTGGTCAGAGCCCCTGCCTTCTTTACATACGCCTTGGCGTCCGCACTGCGATTTATTCGCCCACATGTGCACATTTTGATGTGGAATTTGCGATTCTTATCGTTTGCCATGGCTGAGATTTCTCGCAAACTGTAAGATAATGAAATTTGCATAAGTTTGGAATCATGTAGTACAGTCATATTCCTAAAGCATTACACTTAGTGAGGAATGATAGATTTGAGTGTAGTGAGTGGCACTCGATCCCGTCTACAGCCCGAAGGCCTTGTACTGATCACTAGGGAAGTGAGAGATCTTCCCCGATACCCGCTATTTACAGCTGAAGACATCATTGTCACTGCCCCGAAGTGGTAACAGCAACGCCGATTCAAAGGTAGTGATCAGTAGCTGGGATCTAACCCCTCAAAGCTGCCTTAGACTTAGTTAAATTTCAAATCTGATAGCAGATTTGAACTCAGCATACTTGAAAACCTTAGACTACATGTTAAAACTTTGAAAAAACTGAAAATTAAGAATTAAAAAAATTCCGCATTTTACTACTCATACAACTTTCAAAAATTTTTATCAGTAGTAAAGACACTATCAAAACTCTATCACATAAACTTTGAAGTAAGAAGATAGCTTGCCTACTTCAAAAGATAGAGTCCTTTGAAACACCCGATATCGGGAGCTCAGAGCGACGACCGTCGCTTACCACGTCTTTCGATGAAGTGATCAGACTTACGTTGTCGGGGGTTTATATATGCTCGGAAGAAAACTTAAAAAGGCTCTATCTCCGAAAGTATTAATTGTAGCGACATGCGGTTTGTTGCAAACGATTCGTCTCATCATTCTCTATCATAGGACACCCTAAACCATTCTCATATGACCACGGGAAGTTGGTGGGTCAGCACATGTCCATGTAACATGCCACAAGTGAAAAAAAATCCGAAGTGTGGGAGCTCCAGTGTGGTAAAAATTTAAAAAAATTTAAACTTCCGAATTTCAATCTGGGACACTTACCAAACCTTTTTCAAGCACTTTTCACTGAGCCCCCCTCCCCCCACCGTTCGGAGAAATTTGATGAAACAAACTTTGGTCAGGGTCCCAGGTCGAAATGCCACACTTTGGAAAATTTTCAAAATTTTGTCCATACAAAGTCACTCTGACACTTAGGATTTTTTCAGGTGAGCTCCGACCTAAAATCTTGTAACAGCTCTAACTTTTGAACGGCTGGTTCGATTGACTCGCAACAAAAATGTCACCAAGCAGTTTTTTCTCCTCTTTCAAACGAGTATCTATCAGACAAAATCCATCCACTAGAACCAAATTAGAAGATCGCTGTCGGGGGGGGGAGTCAGTGAAATTTGATGAAACAAACTTTGGTCAGGGTCCCAGGTCGAAATGCCACACTTTGGAAAATTTTCAAAATTTTGTCCATACAAAGCCACTCTGACACTTAGGATTTTTTCAGGTGAGCTCCGACATTCCACCCTCCCAACCTGGCCGGCACACCACGCCAACCTGGAGAGTGCATCACAAACCACCTCTCGCTACGTCGGCGGGTCAGAGGGGGGGACGTCAGACTCGAAGCAACACGGCGGCTCACCACGATCGACTCGGCTGACAGGAGGGGGGGGGACGTCAGACTCGAAGCAACACGGCGGCTCACCACGACCGACTCGGTTGACAGGAGGGGGGGACGTCAGCGACGGCGGCCATCTTGCGCGGTCCAGTGGTGGAGTTTTACTTACTACTCACAGCCACAGATGGGGCTGTTCAGCACTGTTGACATCAGGGCAGGCCTACACGCCACCCTTCAGACGCTGCGGTGGATGAAAGCTGTCGAGCTCGGTTGAACTCATACAATGACGACTATTTCGACGTGATCTCCTTCAGGTAATTGAGCTCCCAATACTTCCGCCCACATTCTGTATGGTCTGCCTCTGCTGTCTAGGCCAGTGAATCCATCTAGTTAACGTTCCCTACCATGATGCGACGATGTTGGCGATAGATTTGGTGACCACGTTGACTTGTAAAGGCGACTACTAATAAAACAAGACACGATCGTCTCTGTGACGCCACTTTCGGTGGCGCGGTTGCAGCCGCCATCGCTCTAAGCAAGTAGGTAGAGACGCCAGTGGTCATCAATAACTAATGATTGGTGTGATAGAGAAATTGCAATTAATTGATTAGTGTCATTGAATAGTTGCAGCTAATTGATTGGTGTCATTGAATAGTTGCATATAATTGATTGATCTGTAAAAGGGTGAAACTATTTAGTTGACTGCTTAACTTGCATTGCCATCACCGCTCACCATCGACCATCGCAGGAAATGCATATTGTTTTGATTTTCAATTCGGTGATTCCTGCCCGAGAGGAAAAAGACCTTAGGATTCTCGTTACGATAAGTGTTATATTTCGATAATTCATAAAAACGCAACATTTCATCAAATTTAAATTGAAACGATATAAAAAATTATGTAGAGTTCATGAAATGTCCTGAATATTGGAATAGAGACGAACGGCCGACAGCATACGACAATCAAATTACTAACACTCCTCCTGGTAGAAGTGACCTTTTCTACCATCCGAACTTATCTGGCGGAAGAATTACCGTCTACTCTTTCTTACTACCTCGTCAGGGTTTGAATCTGAAACGGAGGATTTCCTGCCTTCTCTCCCTGTTCTTCCTCGCCACAAACCCTCGATTCTAACAAATACAGTTTCTGTATCGGCCTTCTGAGCATCGTCCCATTAGAAAAAACCGACACTGTCCTAACCTTCCCATCGCAGCTCCTGTGAAGTGATACGATCCTTCCCAATGGCCACAAGTGCTTTCCTTTAAAATCTGAATGTATCAAGACAATATCCCCGACCCCAATAGACGCTGATCTAGTAATCTTCATATTGCTGGCATTCAACAAAGGTAAGTATTCTTCGCTCCATCTCGTCCAGAATAGTTCCAGCATTTTTCCTCTGTCTCAAGTAATTTTTCACCAAGTCGATTCCACATTGAATCAATTTCCGCTGATTGAAACTGCAGTTGTATCACTGATGTCTCTCCCAATAAGAAATATTCGCAGGCGTCAAAGCTTCTGGTTCCTCTGGTTCACTCTCGATGTATGTCAATGGCCTGCTATTGATAACTCCCTCGATTTTACAGAGAACTGTTCTCAATTGATCTGCGTCCACGATGCATCTTCCAAGGGTATTTCTCAAGGCAATCTTCACGCTTCTCACGAGTCGTTCCCAAAATCCCCCATGCCAGGGTGCTCTTTCGGTGATGAATTTCCATTCCACGCCCTTTGTCGAACTTAACAATTCTGATGCCCTTTTAAACGTTTTAGCGTTGTTACTGAAGATGACAGCCGGTACTCCTCGTATAGCGATAAACCGTTCAAATGCATTGAGGAATTCTGCGGTAGTTAAGTCAAGAGTCAGTTCTAAGTGTACAGCTCGGATTCGTGTGCATGTAATGAGTAATATGTATACCTTCCTTTGTTCCTCTCCATGATTTACAAACAACGGACAGGCATAGTCAACGCCGATGTAAAAGGAAGGGAAGGCAGTTTACGGGTCTCTACTCTCTCTCGTGGTAATGGAGCAATCTCTTCGGTGAATGGTTTTTGATTTGAATTTGCGACAAACAGTACATTGACGTATGATCTTCTTAGTCTCTCTACGAGCCCTTAGCACCCAAAACTCTTTTCTCAAGGAAATTAATACCGTGGTGACTCCAGCGTGTAGGAGCTCTTCATGTTTGTGTCTGATAATCAGTTGAAAACGATTGGTGAATCGTTTGGCAAAATGATTGGACATTTCGTGTCGTCGTTCAGATTCGACTTTCCTAATCTTCCATTCGATCGCAGAATACGTTTCTCGTCAAGAAATGGGCGTAAATTGTAAAAACGCGACTTCGGCGAAATTGGTCGATTATTTACCAATGCTTGAAAACTCTTCACCACAACTATTTGATTGGACGAACTTTATCCAGTAAATGCGACTTTCCTGTATTTCATCGTGCTTCAAGCAATCAATCCGTCGTTCATTTGCTTTCGAACGACAATTATTGATAAATCTGATCACAAAGGCAGTTACTCGGAGGAGTTTACCCAAGCTGGAAAACTTATTGGTCGGGATGATCGATTCTGTTACTGAAACATGATGGTTGGCAACTCGCGGCCTCTTCATTTCTCTCACTGAAATTTCGTACGTCTCGCTGTCAATCCCGTCATCTGTTCCCATGTCATCGATAGAGCCACTCCGTAAGAAATCAGGTCCGTCCCACCATAGTTTACAATCTTTAGTTTAGATGGTGACATACCTCGGCTAGGAATGTCAGCAGGGTTCACGCTTCCCTTCACATGTTTCCATCTATTCTTGTCTGATGAGGATTCTGAATTTCTATAATTCGATTTTGTACGAATGGTTTCCATATTCTCTGGTCATTTTGTATCCATGCTAGTGCGACTTGAGAATCAGTCCAGCAGTAATATTCCGTCGTGAGATTCAGGTACATCATTATTGCCTTTACCATTCTTGCTGCGATGAGGCAGCCCATCAGTTCCAGAAGAGGGATGGTCTCGCCCTTCAACGGGGCAACTCTGGTTTTTTTGCCATCACTAAGTTTACATGTACCTCACCATCGGAATCCGTTGATTTCGCATAAACAACAGCTGCGTAGGCAACTTTGGAAGCATCAGAAAATGCTTGCAGCTCGGTTGTATTTTCTTTGGATAAATGTAGATACCTGTTGATCCATATTCTCCCTTAGATTTTTCCCACTCGCTAATCCATTTCTCCCAACTCCTGACAATTTCTCCAGGCAACTCTTGATCTCAATCCACTTTCAATTTCCAAATTTCTTGGAGCAGGATTTTGACAATAACCGTAGAAGGACTCAAGATACCGAGGGGATCAAATATATGTGCAACGCTTCGCAGAATAGTGCGCTTTGTTCCTTTGGTCTTAGCAGAGTCGGAGTGTGGTATCTTGCATTGGATTTGGTCTGTCACAGAATTCCAATTGATTCCAAGGATAGATGTATCAGCTGTGCTGTCTTCAAAGTTCAATTCTTCGCTCAACTCAATTTTGTTAGATTTCCACTTCCGCAAGTCCATGCACATCTCGTTGCATGCATCCGTGGCATCGAGAGAGCGTGACCTTGCCTCAGTCATTGTCTCCAGGCTGACAACCACATCGTCGACGTAGAAGTTATCAATCAGCACGTCTTTCATTTCTTCATCCTCAAAATGTCTATGCTCCAAATGATGCCTCAACGTAGCTGCGAGTAAGAAAGGAAGAAGATTTAACACCAAAAAACTACGCGGGTCATTCGTAATGTAACAGGTTTCAAAACTCCATGATCGGAAATTCCCTTAACGTTCGTCAAACCACAGAAATCGTGTTGAATCTCTATCTTCACTCGTCAGGCTAATTTGCAAAATGCCTGCTTTGATATCTGCCGTTACGCAAACCGCCTTTGCTCGAAATCGTAGAAGCACTGCTATCAGTTCCGAATTAAGATTAGGTCCCACGTGTAGTAAATCATTCAACGCTATCCCGTTTCTATCTCTGCATGCGGCATCGAAAACAATGCGAACCTTTGAGGTTTCCTTTTCAGGCCTTACGACACAATGGTGTGGTAAGTAACGAATGTTGGTTGCCGTTGAGCAATCGGATAACACCCTTTCAGCTATTCCCGCTTCCAGATACGTTTTAATAATCTGATCGTAACGATCCATTAGTTCTGGCTGGCGTTGTAATCGTTTCACTAGACCCGATAATCTTTTCTCGGCTACGTCCCTCGCGTCGTCCATTACGATATCCTTCCTATCCACCCATGGCCAACCAAACCTCGTAACGCTTGTCTTCCCGAATCGTTATTAGGGTTTCAATCTAGACAAAGCATTTTTTTCCAGGATCGTTATCACGATTGGTTTGATACCAATAGTTTCTGATTCCCAAAATGAGCGCAAGACCATGTCTTGATCTATAATAACTTGACCGGAAGTACACAAATTGGTAACATGACGGGAATTTTGTTTCGTATGAAGCTCCAAGAGGTCCGTGGTAAGACCCACCCAAATACGGAATTGCTGGCTGTAGGTGCCTGATCGTGACTCACGTTTTCACCTAATAAAACATCGTACAAATAATCAGCGCCTAAACTAAGTCTACTGATTTATCTTTGTCATCAAAAACATCTGCGAGAACAAGATGCCTCAAGTGATCAAACTGATGCAAGTCCTGTTTGGTTACTCTGCTGACGATCGGGGCACAAAGCTCATCAACTACTAAAGCGTGAATCCTTACTGACCTTTCAGGATGATCTATGCTACACAGATTCAACTCAACTTCGTCATAGGTTCTAAACCCGTGTTCTCTCTCTCCCCAAAGCTAAACAAGTTAAGCTCTCTACGATTAATCACATGCACTCGAGATCTTGACAACACTCTCCTTCGAACATAGCTAAGTTCGCTCCCCCCGTCAAACAAAACTCGCATCACACGCCGTTTGCTCTCACCATGTAGTTCCGCAAGTGCAGTCTGTAGAAGCACTTCACCACGATTAGATGACGTTGCATTCGCTTGCGTTGACTCTACTGCAGCAATCGAGCTTGATCGATGTAGAAGTGTGTGGTGTTTACGACCACAAGATTTGCATCTTGAATTACTCTTGCAGTTTTTAACGTTGTGTTCCCGCAGACTGTTATAACAAAGTCGCCTTTGTCTAACCTCGTCAGTCGTTGTTCCTCTGGACATAGATCTCAACTTCTCACAGCTCGTTACGAAATGATCGTCATTACAAAAGGAACACGTACGTTCACGAACCGTTGAATTCAAAGACGCAGCTGTTTCCATGCGTGGCTCTAGAACTTTCGATGAGTGATGCTTGTTGTCACTACAAAGTTCAATAAGATTGTATTTCTCGTCTAAGGAACGCGATAAATTCGTCCATCGTTGATTCATCAGAGTTTTCACTCCTCGCCCACTCTAAACACACGTTGTTTGGAAGTTTCGAGAGAATAATTTGCATCAGTATGGCAGCCGTAACTATCGGCGGTTACCCGAGGGTTTTGAGACCCTCGAATGTGGATCTCAACGTCGTTGATGAATTTTATTCGTCTCAAAGTCTGATGCTGACACCTTGGTAGTTTATCGAGTGCCAGTAAACACTTTACGTGAGCTCTGATGATTTGCATGTTTACGGCCAAATCTTGCTTGTAATATGTCGATTGCTTCGTCGTAGTTTTCGTTCGTTAGGGATAATCCTTCGATCGCACTGCTCGCCTCACCTCGCAGTTGCCCGCGTAAATAATTGAACTATTCCACCGATGCAATTTTCCTTGAGTCGATTGCAGCACAAAACGCGTCGTAGAAGGACTGCCATTGTAGTACGTCTCGAGAGAATACAGGTAAATTTAACTTAGGAAGTCTCTTATTGTTCGTAGGTTGTAGAACACATGGATCGGTAGCATTTGTTGAAGAGTTTCTGTCGTTTTCGCTTCGTAGAATTCTTTCCGCTAACACTTCGACTTTAGTGACACTGTCTCGATATTCTTGTATATTTTCCGTTTTCAAACATCATATCCTCCTCGCTACCATCAGTCAAGATAAAGTTTATCACAGTTTCGTTACACTGCTCCAAATTTATATTAGCATTTCGCAGTTGGTTTAGAAGCACTTCGATAGTAACCGACGATGCAGAAGCGTTTAACTCTGTCGTAAGTTCATTTACCTTTCTCGTTACAATTGCACGGTATGCACGTCGTCGATGTTGCTCCGCTTCGATACCCATCACTAATTCCTCTCAGGCCCCTCGTTGGGCGCCAAAATGTTGATTTCAATTCGTTGATTCCTGCCCGAGAGGAAAAAGACCTTAGGATTCTCGTTACGATAGTGTTGTATTTCGATAATTCATAAAAACGCAACATTTCATCAAATTTAAATTGAAACGATATAACAAATTATGTAGAGTTCATGAAATGTCCTGAATATTGGAATAGAGACGAACGGCCGACAGCATACGACAATCAAATTACTAACATATTGCAACTTTAGTGATGACTTGGAAATGTTGCCAAACATGTCTTATTCACAATTGATAGCCTTCAGAATTCTATAGCAGTACTATTTGGTGCACGCAGCATCTCTCTCTCTCTCTCTCTTGTAATACACAATACTTTTGTGATCGTGCTTTAAACTTCTAAAGACTTTTCTGCTATCCAGGCACGATTGATTGATTTGTTACAATAATTGATTATCACTCCAATGGAAATGCATGAAAGTAGTCTGCAATTAAATTGATCAATGTTCACACCCAATTAAGAATATCGTATACCTTAAAAAATATATATACATATTTTTTTAGCCCTCTCTCTTTGGTGACAGTCTATTACAGGAGGCGTTCTATTGTAGGATGGCGGTGTGTTTTTTTAACATCTCCTAGTCTAAAAGTATTAGGTAACATCGCTTTAGTAAAGCCTCTGTTCACGTGTGCGTTCCATCTACAAAACTCTTAAGTAACTAAATTCTTAGCTAAGTACCCGGTGTATTGTGAAAGTATTTACATTTCCACTTATTAGTATGGCTTGTTATCTTGTGACTGAAGCTTAATATGATGCTAACTGCATATTTTACTCATATCAATGCACTATAAATTGATTTATTAGCAAAGTTTGGAAATCCCTGCTCTAGTTGGATGATCTGTGTAGTTAGTAGAAAATGTAGGCTGTTACATCCATGTAACCTGATGATCTTTCAAGTATGCCTTGTGCAGCGCGTGTGTACGCCTAATCATTTTTTCTTTGCTGCTTGTTATAAATCATGTAGTGAAATCTAAACGGGTGCTATTTTATAGATGTAAGATGATATTTTTAACAAGCAACGATGAACTACGTGTATGCATGTATGCATCTAGATGATGCTTACTTTGCACATTTTCGTAACTGTTATTCATTCTGGTATTTTGAGGATTCTAATCTACAAAAGAAAATTGCTAAAACGTTCACTTATTCAATTTCGGATTCGGGTCCAAGCTCGTTTATTATTTGTGTCAATTTTCCTATCCCTAATCTACTTTCATTGGGACGGAGTCACGTGTACGATTCATCATTGAGAATTTGCAGCTTCAAAGCTATTAGTGAGTAAAATCCTATGTCGACCCTAATTTATATCCGTATTTACATCTGGGGTACAATCCGGTACATACATATTAATAAGAGAAAATTCATTTTGAGTTGGGATAACAATGCAGATTGGGCAATCTCCAATGTGATGGTTTAAAGGCAGACATAAGAAATAATTCGTTAATTAAGAAATACATGCATGCACACCTTAGGCAATTTAATATCTGCAAAGGTAAAATGATATTCACAGCTAACGTACGCACCAATGGATAATTAAAAAAATTATTCGACCAACGAGAGTATTCGAACTCTCGTAATTAAGATTCCATAAGTGATGTTCCAACCATCACTTCGCCTTCCGAACTTATGTAGAAAATTAGTATCAATGAATACCAATTCTAAATTATCACACTTAAACCCTACTAATACAATTTATATTGGGCAGTGCCTTAAAACTTATAATGACCAACCGGAAGTCAACTCACTCAGAAAACAGACAAGTGCTTTGCATATTATGCAATTATGAAAAAAGCGAAGTATATGCACAAAATATCGATTGTGTTACATGACACAATAAATGAATGTGTTCTTGAAGGATTTGATGCGAATGATAGACTTCCTGCCATCGTTTCTGTCTAACCTGTTCCAGTGCATTACAAGAGTATAGAAAAGGTAAAAAGAGTACAGAAACGAAAAATACAGCTGCTTGACTATGCAAATCTTAAGGCTTTGAGATCGATCACTCGAAGCCAAGAATCGTGCATTTGTACGATTCTGCGATATAGGAAGGTCCTCACTTCATTGATCTACACATCGCCTTCAGCCGGTCGACCAAAAACAGAAGCAGAACAGCCGAAAAAGCGGTGTCCAATTAAGATCAGCAGTCATTGCTTGAGCTTCAATTCAAGAGCAGTTTCTCACTTATGTACACAAGCAACTAAACATGAACATTTGAGGAAGTTTGCCGATGATGGCCCACTAACTTCAAAAGACCAATTTGTCAGCTTTATCATAAAGGAAAAAATCCATCAATAGACTCCAGCAAGAAAAGCTCAATTTCTATGGCTTTTGTGTAGATCAAAACACCAGCCTGTGTCCACAGATAGCTTTACTGTTTTTTCAGAACATGCATTCAGTTTATATACAAGAACATCATTCACAAATTATCAGATTTGAACTGAACAAGACGCTAACATGAAACAAAATGCATAGATAGCATGATGCAAATTTGCAATGTCAAGCATATTACTATGTAACATAAGAGTAACACATAAAGTGAGCAATGGTAAATCTATCACCAGAAGAAAAATGTCAAACAGCAGATAACAGATTCAGTTGAGCAGATCAGATAACAATCAGTTGAGCAGGTGGCATATACAGACCACAGAGTGTAGAGTAAGTTTATTAGGTAGAGTGGTAACTCCGCATTTACTAAATCCCGAATGTGTATACACTTTTGATTTTATTAAATGAACTCGAGGGGACATACATAGTTGTTAATTGTTACCAAATGTGAGATATGCAAATTTTTGCAGTTTTGAAGAAATTGCAACGGAATTGAATGATCATGATTGTAATACAGAAGGAATTATGGTATTTTACAGATTCTCAGTTTCATGGCAGCCTCGGAGATTTAATGTTTGTCAAATTAGCAATTCGATGGGTTCCTATTACTTTCATGCTCAACCTCAAGAGTATTTTCTTCAGCGTGATCATATCACAGGAAACTACGACTGGCAGAGCAAAATCACATAATCAAAGACAATGATTTTAATTAACTTTGAAGGATGTAAATGTGTCCACATCACTATTCAGATTCAAGAAATGAAATATACGTTTAGTGAATCATAAAGTCATACCGGTGAAAATTGATTTAAAAACTTGAAATTTCAGCCAAGAAAGCACGAATATTATCACGACTTTTACATGAGGACTTCCAATATAATACGGATCATGAAATTCCCTTGATAATCAGCTTGATTTCTTCTTAGTTAGGATGCCTTTCAGCAATTATTCATTCCTTTTGATATCCAACTTGTTTTATATTACTTACAACGGGGAGTCATCTCGGTAGTATTTAAATTGGCAAATTTTGACTTCTTTAAAACTGTTCAAATAATTTTTTGGACCACGGAAACGTAATCTCCATAAAAAGATGAATCTTTTCAGATAAAAGTTTTCACTGTATACAGACACTTTTTTGAGTCGACACTCTACCTATATATCCCTACTCTATGCCACAGAGATAAATTGCTTTGTCTGCGTTGTTTGGTCTAGAGATGACACTTTTTAATACTGATGATCATGCTTAGAACTAGTCCCAAGGGGCGGAAAGATCCATTTTTCATTGAACGTAAAATTCAATATAAAAACGGTAGATCGTGTGATCCCTAATACGATTTTAGTTATGTATTGCGCGCGCTTGGCCAATCACACAAACCGAAGGGAGAGATGCCTCTCCACCTCTCTCTACCTTTCTATACAATGGCTGAGATAGAACACGTCACCTGCAGACAAACAAGCACCAACTGAAATAGCGGCAAACATAGCCACAATTCTGTCTTCGATGATTCAATAAGTGACCTTATTCCTTCAAGAGTTAAGTCCGGCAACGGCTTTGCTCTCGTACTTCGCGAGTTCGTAGTGGGTGTATTCGCTGTAGACATTTTCCGATATCAATGGAAATCGTTCTTGCAGTTGCAACGATAGCTTCAGACTATAATTAGCAGTAACCAGCTCTCTGACGGAAGTAACGTCACAGGATGACGTCATGAAAAATCAATAATTGCCTTGAAACCGGACAGGGCGTGTGTTATATCGACACCTCCGCTCAGATGACAGGTTTAGATCATTGACAAAACCAGCGTTACAAAGATCAATAATGCTTACTCTGCCCGAACGATTGTGATGATACTTGATGAATGCACACGATCGAAGCGATGACACTCGACGTATGCACAAGATCGAAGCGATGACACGTGATTGATATTGAAGCGGAGTCAGATGGACTAATTATAGATACACCGACCGAGGGACGAGAGGGAAAATCCAAGACAAATAAGCGCCTTGTACACAATTGCTTCAAGTGAACGAAATTCAATTGCACCAACAAAATAAACTGAAATGTCCTTGAATATTGGAGCCACGGATAATTGAATGATTTTGAAAATGAATTCAAACGATTCACCAGCTAGAGCCAAATCGAACGATATAAAAATTCACCAAATGGGGATGCCAAGTATTCCAATATGCTATGCTATCTTTGAGCCGAGACACGACATGACTGCACGCCAGCACGCCAGTGTTGCGGTATTCTCTGAAATGTATTTTTGGAAACCTCTTGGTTCTGTCAAATAATAGGAAACTCGGGTTAAGTGCAATAAATATTTCATATGGTCACTCCATCATGCTTTTTCTGTTATATCTTCATTTCCATAAGTGAAATTCGCCGTCAATAGTTCGTAGTTCTTTAAAACCTCAAGGACGAATTGATATTCTATATTGGGTGAAGTATTGTTGCCGTCGAGTTTGTCATCCATCACCGAGCGGAGCACTCGATCGAGAATAAAGTGGTTATGCAACAAATAAATTGCGGTATTTCTGGTTCTTTTATGTCAAATAACTTTCACAATTGAATGACAATTCATTTCGTCTTCCAGTATTAGTTGTGACATAAGCAATCATTTTTATGCTCCTCCACAGCTTATATTCAATAAGGACTGCTGTTATTTCTTGGACAACCGTAACAGCCCTTCCATATGGTAGTTCAAGTATAATTATCTAGCTTGGTTTCTCTGTTTTCATTTTTTAAAACCAAAACTTGATATTCTCGAAATTGTCAATTCGCTTGCCATCGAAATGTAGCGACCAATGTTCCACACTCAAAGTCTCTTTCATTTCATCTTTAAGTTTTCTCGTTTCTTTGATGGTGGACCTTTACATGCCGGACTGTGTAGGTATGTGAATGTATACCCCAGATTCTGACAGTTGATGACACACATTTGATGCCTTGCGAGTTGATAACTTCAAAGATACCACTAATTTGGTAGCTGCATTTGTCTTATGATATTTTCTTTTAGTTTTAGTGGACCGATCACCTGGATGATCTGACTCTTGAGACTCGCTGTCGATATCTGTTTCCGATTCTTCAGAAGATATTAAATTCAAATTCGAGGACATTGGTTGAATGAATTTCTTTCTCCTTTTAGAAGGATGGATTGTAATGGGACTCCTAGCCTGCTCCGTCGTATACCCGATTTATCCGAATTTGGTGTGGACGTTTATCCTCGCTGCACAACTAAACACCATTTTCTTTCGTAATATCAAAACTTCAATGATATTTCTGTCGTTTCACACAATCGTCACATGTTTTCAATAATTAATCAAGTTTAACTTCCACAGTTTGAGTAGACAAAACAAGAAAATTCAGGTTGCATTCCCATAAATACGACATCTCTCTTCGAAATTCACGTAGGCCTATTTGTTCTTTTATTCATCTGATGGATTTAGCAAGGAACAGATAACGACCAACAATTTGGAATTTTAGCAGCATCCTGTTGTTGTTCTGTAGAGATTGTTCTTGTAGATTGTATAGCAAAATATGTGGCAGTTTCTTTCTACGCAAAGAAACTACTAGGAGTTGAAATCAAACGACTTGCACTGTCATTTCTTTTGTAATATAATCGGATAGAGTAACAGGCACTGGGTGTGCTGTCCTGACCAATGACCGTTCCTAGCCCCTTCAAGTGACTAATCGGTAATTGACAAGCTCGTGAACGCTCAAACGGTCTTCTTAAGGGCTACACCTGCTTATTGTTGATACTCAGCCTGGGTGCGCTCGAGTGCCACTCTTGCGAGCCTCCTCTACTGTCAATTTAAGTTGATGTTTCACACTCTGTTTTCATTTTCACTTCATGTTTCTATGTTTTGGGTTAATAATTACACACACTCATAACACTATTCACTCCGTGTGATTTGAATCAAGATATTTCCTATTAGTAACATTCTGATCAATATTCACATCTTCAAAAGAATAAATTGAAAAGCATTGTCAGGCCCGGAACAGGCCGTTGTCTCTGTTCCTCCACCAAGACGCGCAATTATTTTCCGTCTGTTGAATTCAAAATAGCAGGCCCAATCCTCGGTCGACCCACATTCAAGTATGCGCGTGTATAACCCTTTCTCGCTTTTAGCGAGCCAGCGTGCGGTCGTCTCGCGCTCCTCGTTTTCCCCGTCTTAATTATTCCTCGTCGTCACTTCTCCAATTTTGCTTGCTATTCTCCGAAAATATCTATCTTTCTACTTCACTGACCTTGTATTGCTGCTACATCCTCCATCTGCCTTATTGCCTATCTTACGCTTCTACTCAAACCTTACAAATTGTATGTTTTACGATTACTGACATACCGATATTTACTATGCATTCACCAAGGATTTCATCATCGTTTGGGGACTTCAGCTGACTCATCGCTCGTCTGTGTGTTCCTCTTGGTCCCCTTAGTTCATGGCCAAACCCGCTTCGCCTTGCGTTTCCTCTCCCCGGATTGTTTACTCTCGCTCTGCACTCTTGGCATGTCGCCCACCAGTCCATTTACATGGCTCTGACGCGTGTCCTTTGGGAAGAAAAGTAAGACGCTCTCTGTGGCACTTCGGAATTCTCCGTCGCAATTATTTGGGTGCTCTCCCTAATATTGCTATCGCTACGTCTGATTACCCACCGGCCTCAGCTACTGTGATCTCTTCTCCCAACTCCTTGCAAGAGACCTACGAAGCTGCGTCATTTGCCATTCCCGTTCGTGTCACCTATCGTCGCCCTCAACCCTTATCTATCAACCCAGCTGATACATCAGCTGATGACCAAGAATTATCGTGGCGCGTAAGACACAAACGCAACACACAAAAACCACACAACGACCGACAAAAAGTGTTAATCAATATCAAACGCCATACAAAAAAGAAATGCAGAACACGAGTGATCCGTCATCCTTCGATAGTTCTCACCAACGCCCGCTCATTAAGGAACAAATTCGACGAATTTTCCCTGCGACTTCGCTCCATCAAACCTGGAATAGCAATTGTTTGCGAAACGTGGCTTGACGATACTACCGACACATCCTGGCTCAACATTCCTAATTATCAGCAAATTCGAAAGGATCGAGACAGCCCTGGTGGAGGCATACTGGTATATTGTTCAGACAATCATGACATACGTAGCTGTGACTGCATCCCGGCAATCAATACATCTCACAAAGCGCTGAAATCCGAATTCTCGACGTTCATTATTGATTCTAATGTGCTGGTGATTGCTCTATATCATCCTTATTGGGGAAGTTCCCCTCTTCACGATGCGGTTATCGACATTCTAATAGATATTGTAGCCCATGGTCGAAATCATCATTCGGTTTCCAGTGTGCTGATATGTGGTGACTTCAATGGTTTGGCTGCCCGAGTTCCCCAAATTAATGCGCTCCTCGGTACAAGCAGCTTGTTTGATTTTCATACTCGCTGTGGTGCTCAGTTGGACTTTGTTCTCACAGATTGCAAGGAAGCTTATAGCGATGCATGTGTGCTCCCACCCTTGGCTCGCTCTGACCACAATGTAGTCCATTGCAAGGCATCGAACAAATACCCACGTCCACGTGTTACAAAGATACAATATCGGAAAAAGCTACCAGCCAGCTGTGCCAGATTCAGAGAGGCTTTGACTGCGACATCAAGTTTCCTCGAGAGTGTTATGTTCGAATGCGACACTGATGAAGCAGCATGTGTATTAACAGACGGATTATCTGAACTATACAATTCTGTGTTTCCCTTAAAGACTCTCCGGCTTCGTAATGACGACAAGGCATGGGTCAAACCATCATTAAAGCTTCTTATAAACGCACGCGATCGGGCCTATGCAGAAAGAAAACATCTCAAATATCTGAGACTGCGTGATACAGTAATTGCTCATATTCGTGATTTGAAGAGAAATTTCTCAATTCTGTGCCTTGCAACAACAGTAACAGCAACTCACGAAAATGGAAAGCAGTTAATGAACTAATTCATCACAAGAAAAAGCCAACTCAAGTCAATGTCAATGATATGCTTGAAGTATTTTCACAAACATTTGTCCCATCTGACATTGATGGCATTCTTAAACAATTGGATACCATGCCATATAATGCACCCTTATCTGTCACTCAGAACGAAGTATTTGACATTTTGATCCATCTGAAAAAAGGCTCACCAGGACCTGACGAAGTTCCCTTTTGGGTATTGCGGGACTTTGCTGATATACTGGCTCCTTCTATCCAACATGTGATTAATTTAAGTCTTGCTACCGGTGTGATGCCAACCTGTTGGAGGAGGGCTAATGTTGTGCCTATCCCCAAAGTCAGCCAACCTAAACTTACTGACTATCGCCCTATTTCTTTACTACCGATTCTTTCTAAAGTGATCGAGAAGCTTGTCTTGAAAAAGTGGCTTTACCAGAGCGTTTCACCAATTGGACCAACTCAATTCGCCTTTGTACCAAGGACTGGTCAAGGAACTGTGACGGCACTCACCTACACGATTCATCGTATTTTATCCCATCTAGACACTCCGGGAGCCGTTAGACTTCTGATGTTGGATTACAGCAAGGCATTTGACAGAATACCACATCAGGTTATTCTACAATCCTTGATTGACAAAAGTGCTCCAAAAGAACTGTTGCTCTGGATTGCATCATATCTGTCTGTGCGAGAACAAAGAATTAAATGCAATGGAAACTATTCATTGTGGTTTAGAACCACAAGTGGAGTCCCTCAGGGAGGCGTGTTAGCTCCATTGTTGTTTGCCTCAGCAATGGATAGCTTGGAGCCAAAGTTTGGAAACTCCACCCTGGTAAAATTTGCAGATGACATATCAGTGCTGCACTGCATTCGCGAAGTCGAGGACGATAAGCTCAGTGAGGAGCTGAATCATATACTGACATGGTCTCATGAGCATGGCATGCATTTGAACTATATGAAAACCAAGGTAATGAATTTCAATACTAAGAAGGCCCTCAACCTTTCAGCTCTCTGTGACCCAGAATCATTAACCATCATCGAGGAAGTTAGCTCTGCCAAACTTCTGGGAATTGTTCTTGACAACAAGCTCAATTGGCAACAGCATCTCGACCACACACTTTCGAAAGCTAGACGCCGAATTTATCTACTACACTGCCTAAAGCAAATTTCGCCGAATAACCACCAATTGCTCCGAACCGTGTACGTGACCATGATAAGATCTATCTTAACATATGCTTATCCCGCGTGGTGCAACATCACTGCCTCGAGATTCAGACATATTGCTAGCCTTGAAAAGCGATTGTGCAAGTTGTTCGGTTTTAGCTGTTCAGAGGATATTACCAGCTTCTGTTTGCGAACGGCCGAGCAATTAGCACTAAAGGCAGAAGATGAGGAACACCCATTACATCTTATTCACGATAGCGAAGAAACTCGACATAGTGAAAGACTTGGTAGTCGGAACAGAAAACTCAGATCAAGAACAATGCGCTTCCAAAATTCTTTTATTCGCTTTGCCTGACTTCTATCTGATTCTACTTCTGATGTATTTTATAAATGATTTGTGTAACGCTACTTCTGAATAACCACCGGTTGTGAAGTACGAATAAAGCTACATTATTATTATTATTATTATTATCATCGAGGAACCCAATCCTCACTTTAGAACATCAAAGTCATCAACAACAAAGTGTCCAACAAAATTTCTACTTAGTTGCTGTCTATGGTTCTTCAAAGTTCGTATAAAAAACCCACTCTCATCCGATATCCTACCAAGGACGAACGTTGCTTCAAAAAGATCTGTATAAGGATATATTGTACCTTCGCAAGGGATTGAGTAAGTGATCTAGGGTAGAAGTCTGCTTTCATGACCCGAACACGAGCACGATTGTGTTTCGTGTCGTGTTGAGCCTTTCATTAGTGTTCGCGTTCGTGTTTTGACAGTCGTGCTTTATTTTTGTGTTGACAAGGATTCATTGTAAATTTTCAAATCGAGATAATTTGACAACTTACATTGTAGCCTGTTTTAACTAAATGCAAGCTATCTAGAGTGTATTATATTTCACGATGAAGAATAGGAAAACAACATTCCTTCATTGTGCTTGCACAGGTAGATCGTCTAAATACCAATACATGTACGTATATGTATACAAGTGATAGGCACATGGCCGAACCACGAGCATCAAACGACTTCTGTGTGGACCCTCAGTTCAGTGGTGGGCCGAACGAGTTGCTCACTGCCCGAATTTGAGCAGAGCAATGCACGCATGAGTCACGCAACTGTGTGTGTATGTGTTTTAAACAGCGGAGTTTAGGTTTGTCATATGCAAGGAAGATTGTACTCTGAATCCAGAGAAGTTCATAAGTGGTTTCTTATTACTATAAGATCAGCCATTGGTCTACATTAAAGATGAGAGATCCCACCCGATACCTTACCCGACCCGAAACCCGATTGCTCGGGTTCGGGTCGGGTTCGGGTTGAGCAATTAAGAAGTCGGGTCGGGTAGGATTATCTATTTTATCTAAAACCCGAAAAAACCCGAACTCGGATATTTTTCGGGTTGGAGCATACAAATTTAAAACATATTTTCTGTGAAGTTAATACTGTTTCATGTGTACCTGTATTTTAATGAAGTTTTTCAAGAAATTGTGGCTTATCACATCATTCTCATTGTGAATTATTGATCTAATAAAATACTTTGCGCTATATATTTTGCTTTTAAAACAACGAAAGATCATTATCAAATTAATTGAATCTGTTCTTGTGGTCTCTAAAGGCTCATTCTCATCTTGGCTCGCAGGATGGACGGAAAGAAATGAAATTTAATTTGAGATAAGCTTTACATAGGAACGGAAGCTTAACTATACATCAAATACTATATAATTGAAATTTTAGCATCTATCTGCGGAATTATGCTGTTACATGTAGTGTTGCAGTTCAGCTGCTCGGATCTTGACATCTTCATTAACATTGAGAGTCAAAGTGTCTCAAACAGGGTTTTGAAGGAGTATGCTGCTACACCTATAATATATATCGAAGCAGTCGATCTTTTTGCAAAGATTCCGAATTTTGTCATTTGTTGTAGGTTACATTAATTTCGTGGGTAATTATTTTACTTATTTGATATTTGTTTGAATACTTTATTAGCCTATAGAAAGCAATATATTAGCTACTACGTATTTTGAAAAAATAATAAAATAATGCTGCTAATAAGTTAGACTACCGCCCGGTATCACATTAGGATCAAACACTAGGTTTTTATATAGATCCACACCTCTAGACCTCTAGGTGACAGGATCAACACCAGCGGTAAAATTTCAAGCATGTTTCGCCTGCTCCCTACGGATCATTTTGTAGTAAAAATGTTAAGCTAAAGAAAGCTCTCCAAAAGCTTTGATCGAAAATTATTTTCAGTTAGAAAGTAACTTTGCTAGACGTGCCCTTGACGTCAAGCACCTATGACGGTCGATGACAACGAGCCATCATGATGCTTTGGTTATACGTACGGTTACAATTTGTTTAAAACATTATCCACCCTTGTTCACAAAATTCTAAAATGAGAAGTTGCCGATTTGAAAATTCAGTGTCGTTGGGTGCACATTTTGCGTATTTTGAGAACATAACAAATTTATTGATAAAGCACACTCAGCTCTGAAATGCCATTTTTGTATGCGATGAACAAATAAACGTCAACAGGATAAAAAATAAAAGTCACAAACACTTCTTAAGCAAATCGCTATAATATGATTTTTGAATTTATTCGTGTTCCTTTAATCATTATTGAATTCTTATGACTAAAAATACATGCATGCATGTGTATGTTCTTTTCAAGCTAAGTAAATAAACAAATGTCCAAAACAAATAATGTGATCGCATTTTCCTCAAAAATTATGCATATAATTTTTCAGTGATCAAAAAATAGCCACAGACTTTCAAAGTTGATCAATAGTTCATATAGAATCTTATGTTGCCGTCGGTACTATAGCTTTAGATGTGGTTTGAGATCTTGAGATGTCATTCCTTCTTTTGAGTGGGTTCGGCAAAGATACTTTGAATTAACAACAAAGATCTGTCGCAGTACATTGAATATCTAAAGTGGCAACTATTAAGACACTAACACTGTTGATCTATTTAGTCTATTGTGTCTTCATTGACCAAAGAGTTATCATTCTCTTTAGATACTTTGAATTACTTCTCCAACTTAAATTCCATTACCAAAAAATACAAAATATCAAATGAATAACCAAGAGTAGCTTTAGTCATCTATTCATAAATAATTGCCATTTCTTCACGCCAGCAGTTGGCAGTCGATGGCAGCAGTTGGTGAAATCAAATAGTGACAACGGATCGGATAAAAATAACTTAGTCATGAAATGGTGAAGAAAAGAAATTTGTCGTCAACTAATTGGAAACTTTATGCTTCGCATTCCATTCCATTGATTTGGTGCATATAATATTCAATCGTGAAGGGTAAAGGGACAGAAGGAATATTGTTCGAAATGACTAATAATTGTGTATTGATACTTGTTTGCTTCTCATGTCTGACCGCCAATGCATATTCAATATCCGGTAAGTAGACATACCTAGGCAGCTATATGACAAAATTTGCAAATATTCATCACAAAGACTACCCAGCTAAGTCCGACTATATGATTTGAACTTTATCACTTAACCCTACAGTATATTATATCACAGCCATGAATCATAGTTTATCGAAAAGAACCCGGAGATCTATGGCTGAGGGAGGTCGAAGTTAAAAGCAGGCTTTTTGAAAAACAATATCTCAATTCATTTTTGGCTACTCTTGTATAAACATGGTGCATACATATACAGTATATATTATATATATATACAAATATTGCATATATTACATATATTTGCATCTTTTGTCGTTGCATTTTGAAATTCCATGTATCATTTTGCGGTTATTTTTACACAATAATGAAAGCAATGATTTAGGTTGTTTGTATGATGATTTCAAAGTACAATTTTTAAAAGAATCATTTATGTTCAGATAGTTAAATGTAGGTTTTATGAGCTGACTAAAGATGTCAGGGTTGTTCTTATTGTAGGTATGAACAAATGTTATTGTTCTTTTATTGTTTTCTTCGTTTTGGTTATGTTCTGAAGTTGCACCACTTTCGGCTTTAGCTATAGCATTGTCAACGAGCGATGATGGGTAATTTAATTGAATTAATTGATGCTTCGATTCTTCATATCTTAATTTTCTATTCTGTTGATCAGATACAATTCTTTTTATTCTATTAGCCAAGTTATATGGAATATTGTGGAGAACGTGCTTAGGGTGGGCGGAATGGAATGGCACATATGACATTGTGTCCGTTGATTTTCGATATAGATCTGTACTTATTGTATTATCCTCATTTTATATACCAGTACATCCAAAAAGTTCAGCGCTTCATAACTTTTATTGCACGTAAAATTAATTGACGCATGAAGATTTTGCAGCAGATTACAAAAAACTTCAAAGTCACCGTAATTATCCTCCCAAATGATCCAGCAATCGTCCAAATATCGTTTCCATGATGTTATAATAGAATCAACAGAATTGGGGAAGCAAAGTTGGATACTATTGTGCATTTTGTCTTCCAAATACCCCATCACTAGTGTGGCATATGATGGTGCCATTTTGGTGCCCATCGCTGTCCCTGACACTTGTAGATAATAGTCGTCTTCAAACGAAAAGAAGTTGTTTTTTAGGACCAGCTCAATAGCTTTAATGATGAACATTTTTTCAAATCGATCGGGAATGAGATCTGCTGATTTTTCCAACCAAAATTCAATGGCTATTAAGCCAAGGTCATGGCGAATGCAGGTATATAATGAAACCACATCAAAGCTCACGAGTAAAGATTTATTATTAATTGTCGTAGGTGGACTGCCGATAAAGTGAAAGGTATCCTTGCAGAAACTTGGCAGTTTTGACACAATGGGTTTCAAGATTTTATCCAATAAATTACTTAGACGTGATGTAGGAGCATATGTACTCGAAATAATAGGTCGAAACTTAAGTCCATCTGGTGCGTTTACGTGAATGCAATTGTAGCGGTCAGGCGTAATGTTGCAAAAGTAACTTTGATGCTTATGCAATTTAGGCAGTCCATACATGTACGGAGTGGACGGTCTGAATTTTGATAAATAGCTAAATTCCTTTTGAGTTAAGCATTGCCTGTACTTTTTGCAGAATGAACAGATTTTATTGAAAAGAGAATCGGAAGAAAAGTTATCAATTTTCGAATATGTCGCCGCATCTTCCAAATGTTCATTTATCATGCGATTCCGATAAAAAGAATAGTCGAGGATGACCATAGCTCCTCCCTTGTCGGCTTTTGTAAAGTGTAAAGTTTTATTCACCCTTAGAGAATTGAGGGACTCTTTCTCTTCTTTTGTGATATTGAATCGAATTTTGCCTGTACTATGATCACGCATATTTGGTATTGATGAACTTTCATTTTCAATAACTTACGAACTTACATTTTCAAACCAGACGATAAGTGGTATAAAATGTTAAATCAGCGCGAATTCAGCTATTATGAGCATGTTCGCAACGAAGGAATTGCTAAAGTTTACGAAGATGGACTCAATTTGGATACACCTAAGGTACCTAAAAATTTTTTAGGAACGCTACCGACCAATCAGAGAATGTAAGACAACTTCAAAAAGAGATGATGATCAAAGAAGTACAGTATGAAGTAAAGAAGTTACATATGACCGCTTCATTGAAACTAGACTATAGTCTGGGAGCTAGCGCGAAGTTGTGCAGGGAACGAGGTAGTACATAACACTTTCACATAGCATAGTACACCTCTAACCTACTGCAAAACTTCGCGGCTGCCGGATCAGATCATTTGCTTTTCAGAAATAGAGAGGATAACACAATCCTATGTATTTCCAGTGTTAAAATTGTGACATTTAAGGTGTTGACTCCATTTATTCGAATTTTTGCTCATAAAAGTTACACAAATTGGTATTCTGTTGAGCTGGTTATTATAGAAATCATCTACAGATCATGATCTTTCAAATGAGTTATCATTCTGTGACAGAGGATGAAGTAAAGTGTACAAACAGACACTTTTCGTTCGTGTAACTGCAAATTTTAACATAGAAATTTCAGGAAAATTGTTGATATACTTTAACGAAAAGTGTCTGTTTGTACACTTTACTTCATCCTCTGTCACTGAATGATAACTCATTTGAAAGATCATGATCTGTAGATGATTTCTATAATAACCAGCTCAACAGAATACCAATTTGTGTAACTTTTATGAGCAAAAATTCGAATAAATGGAGTCAACACCTTAAATGTCACAATTTTACCACTGGAAATACATAGGATTGTGTTATCCTCTCTATTTCTGAAAAGCAAATGATCTGATCCGGCAGCTGCGAAGTTTTGCAGTAGGTTAGAGGTGTACTATGCTATGTGAAAGTGTTATGTACTACCTCGTTCCCTGCACAACTTCACGCTAGCACCCGGACTACTATGCCGATCGGATAGATAAGGAAATGATTTCTTTAATAAGACAAAATTATAAAACCACTGATTAAGAGGACCAAATTTATAAATAGCAAAAGGCAATTGAAAAAGAAACGTCATTAAGTGAGTTAGTTTGGGAGAAGAAAAGTTCATTTTTTTCTTCTGATATGCACTAATTACCCATAGACAGTCCTTCGAAGAATGTTAGAAGGTTTAATAATAATCCTAATGTTGGTGAATTTCAGAGACAGCGAGATTTTAATTATCGTAGGGGACCAAGAAATTTTACTAGAAATTTCAATCGAAATATTAATAGAAATTTCCAAAGAAATGATTATGACAATCGGAATTACAATGGTCGGTTTAGAAACTTTCGACAATTCGATAATGGATTTAACAGAAATTTCAACAGGAACTTTACTAGAAGCCATACTACTAACAGAAACTTCAATCGGAATTTCAACCGCAGCAATGACTATAATGAAACAGAATCCAACCTCAATGTTGTTTTTCAATGTTGTTGACATCAATGTCAACGATTCTTTTTTAGTGTAAGAGGTATCCTTGTATACAATCTTTTGTCAATTACATTAGATATAAACAGCAAGAAACTTTTATCAAAGAGTAATAAATTTACACCCTCACCTAATAGTAATGTTGACAAACTAAAATCTGACACAATGGAATTCTGCAGAAAACTTAGACTTGTTGATTATTTTAAGGACAATGATGAGCAATTAAATTCGCTACGTTTGAAATATGATAAGTCTAATTACATACCGGCTAAGGGCAATAACAGTTTGCTAGATAACGCCATTGAAGTTATTGAAAATGAAAGTTCATCAATACTAAATATGCGTGATCATAGTACAGGCAAAATTCGATTCAATATCACAAAAGAAGAGAAAGAATCCCTTAATTCTCTAAGGATGAATAAAACTTTACACTTTACAAAAGCCGACAAGGGAGGAGCTATGGTCATCCTCGACTATTCTTTTTATCGGAATCGCATGATAAATGAACATTTGGAAGATGCGGCGACATATTCGAAAATTGATAACTTTTCTTCCGATTCTCTTTTCAATAAAATCTGTTCATTCTGCAAAAAGTACAGGCAATGCTTAACTCAAAAGGAATTTAACTATTTATCAAAATTCAGACCGTCCACTCCGTACATGTATGGACTGCCTAAATTGCATAAGCATCAAAGTTACTTTTGCAACATTACGCCTGACCGCTACAATTGCATTCACGTAAACGCACCAGATGGACTTCAGTTTCGACCTATTATTTCGAGTACATATGCTCCTACATCACGTCTAAGTAATTTATTGGATAAAATCTTGAAACCCATTGTGTCAAAACTGCCAAGTTTCTGCAAGGATACCTTTCACTTTATCGACAGTCTACCTACGACAATTAATAATAAATCTTTACTCGTGAGCTTTGATGTGGTTTCATTATATACCTGCATTCGCCATGACCTTGGCTTAATAGCCATTGAATTTTGGTTGGAAAAATCAGCAGATCTCATTCCCGATCGATTTGAAAAAATGTTCATCATTAAAGCTATTGAGCTGGTCCTAAAAAACAACTTCTTTTCGTTTGAAGACGACTATTATCTACAAGTGTCAGGGACAGCGATGGGCACCAAAATGGCACCATCATATGCCACACTAGTGATGGGGTATTTGGAAGACAAAATGCACAATAGTATCCAACTTTGCTTCCCCAATTCTGTTGATTCTATTATAACATCATGGAAACGATATTTGGACGATTGCTGGATCATTTGGGAGGATAATTACGGTGACTTTGACGTTTTTTCTAATCTGCTACAAAATCTTCATGCGTCAATTAATTTTACGTGCGATAAAAGTTATGAAGCGCTGAACTTTTTGGATGTACTAGTATATAAAAATGAGAATAATACAATAAGTACAGATCTATATCGAAAATCAACGGACACAATGTCATATGTGCCATTCCATTCCGCCCACCCTAAGCACGTTCTCCACAATATTCCATATAACTTGGCTAATAGAATAAAAAGAATTGTATCTGATCAACAGAATAGAAAATTAAGATATGAAGAATCGAAGCATCAATTAATTCAATTAAATTACCCATCATCGCTCGTTGACAATGCTATAGCTAAAGCCGAAAGTGGTGCAACTTCAGAACATAACCAAAACGAAGAAAACAATAAAAGAACAATAACATTTGTTCATACCTACAATAAGAACAACCCTGACATCTTTAGTCAGCTCATAAAACCTACATTTAACTATCTGAACATAAATGATTCTTTTAAAAATTGTACTTTGAAATCATCATACAAACAACCTAAATCATTGCTTTCATTATTGTGTAAAAATAACCGCAAAATGATACATGGAATTTCAAAATGCAACGACAAAAGATGCAAAACTTGTGAAATCATTCAAACTGGAAAAACAATGCATTTTTAGCAAAGTAAACAAGACATTCGAAATAAAATCAAACATTAATTGCAAATCTTCGAATGTTATCTACAAGCTCGAATGCTCCTGTGGTGAATACTATATTGGACAGACAGGAGATTCATTCCATCATCGGATGACCGTTCACCGTCAACCTGTGAACCAAGGAAATGCAGCCATGTTGAGAGTAAGCCGTCATATAGCTGCCTGTGGTGGGAGATTCAAAGCGGCTTCCTTTTATCACTTGCCTCCATGTGCTTCGAAGCTAGACCGCGAAAGAAAGGAAGCTATGTTTATTAAGTTGTTTCTTCCCTCTTTGAATTCGCAATAAGTTAGCTATGCAATGATTTCCAATGCTTTATTTGCATCATGCAATATATATCTCAGTATCTATGTATCAATATTTTCATGTTAAAGATATCTTAGTATAAATTATTCTGTTATGGTATTATTTGTATACATTCATTTAGTAGCCTTGAAAATCCGGGTGACCCGGTGAAAACGTTGGCTGATATATACTCAAATTTGAGATTCTCTTCTGGTTTTCACTTATTTTATTATTACGTACATTTGCCATTACTTCTGATTTCTACATATATATATATATTCTTGAGGAACAATTGTATAGCAGATTGCTAGATTTTTATGACGTGAATACGATGGAGACTATCAAGAAAAGATGGGTTAGGTGCATAGATGACTGTTTCATTTGCTGGGATAAGAATGTTGGAAGGTTGGAAGTTTTTCATAATATTCTTTATGGTCTGAACAGCAATATTCAATTCACGATCGACTACAGTGTTGAAGAAATTAATTTTCTTAATGTCCACATATATGTTAACAAGAACTGTAATAAATTAGAAACAGATATCCATCGCAAAATAACTGATAGTCAAAGTTACGTGCCTTTTGATTTAGGTCATCCTAAGCATGTTTTGAAAAACATACCATGCATATTCTCTTGCTAGGCGAATTTATAGCATTGTGTCTGATGAAAATAATAAATTGTTGCAATTAAGTCAACTAAAGTCTATCCTTTTAAAATTAAAATATCCTCTCAGCCTAGTCGAAAGCTCATTTATTAGGATTAATAACGATGGTGGCATCAATATGAACAAAGTTGTAAGCAAGAATGAAGCTCCCAATGAAGGTGTGACTTTCATTTGTACCTACAATCGCAACAACCCAAACGTGTATTCGTAAGTGATTAAACCGGTCACTCAAAGTTTGTGCTTAATTGATCCATTCCAGAACATGCGTTTTTTCAGATCTTACAAACAACCGTCTTCTCTGCTTAGAATCCCTAGTAACAACAATAGGAAGACCATTGAAGGTATTTCTCCTTGTGGGGAACCGAGGTGTAAATGTTGTCCCACTTTGATATTAGGAAGAACAATGCAGTTTAAGGTGGGTAATAGTGATCGCACCCGGTTGTTTACTATAAATAGGAATCTCACTTGCACATCTAAAAATGTTATCTATGCAATAAGGTGCAATGCGTGTAGAGATTTCTATTTAGGTGAAACGGGAGATATCTTTATATTTCACAGTGCAATAATCTCTATGATTATTGCTTCCATAATAAAGTTTATGCTCTCCAAGTAGTGCATAAACGTCAAGGAGTGCAATAATCAGTCATTATTGCACTCCTTCATTGAAATACATTAGCACATAGCTCACTCTCTGCCATAGAAATCACGCACCCATGTAGAATCTGCAATAAATTCACATTTCACCTCACAATGCGATGTAGGCCTACTGCGGCATTATTTATTTTCAAATACGGTATATATTATTCAGCTAAAAGTGACAACTTGCACTGTTTTATCGACAACCGTTTTTTCAGCGTTAAAAACCATAATTACAATGAGAGAAGTAATAACTATATTTTATAGACAAAATACAAGAGAATCGCCATTAAGTCTCTGGGAAGCAGCTATAAGTTGATCACAAAGTTTGAGCAATTTTGGATATGCACCTGTTTTGATTGTGTTTCAGACGTTGAGTTGATGCTTTGACTGGACGATATGTTGTTGGTGATTGTTAGTGTTTAGGCAACTTCCATTTTGTGCTTCTTGCTCTGGTCGATGTAACCCATCGCTACAGCGTCATTTTTCCATCGAAATTGACGCTTCAATGATGGGAGTGAAGCTCCTGAATCAGCTAGAGCTGTAGCTGATGACCGACAAAAGCAATGGCTGGTGTATTCAGCTGGATCTTCGAGTTTCAAAAATTCCGCAATATGTGATGGAACTTTTGCGATAGTATTTCGACCCATCGGTTGAGATGTGAATTTTTTCGATTTGAAATTAAAGCTTCTGAAGAACCTCCCATTTTTATCCTCAACTTTGCTGTGATATTCTAAAACCATTTCATAGGGACCTCGACCATCATCCTGGAACTTCTCGTATAATGAAAAAAATGAGGATTTGCCAGTTGGATCAGTTTTGCTGGTTTTCACATGAATTCTAATTTCATTTGTTGAAACTTCTACGTCAGAGAACAGTAGATTAGCAAGCTCAACACATCGCAAACCACCGTAGTATCCAATCAGTGCCACAACTTTATTCACAAGAATCTGCGACTGCTCGCTATGATCTGCATCGAAAAATTTGAACAGATCTTCCTTCGCTATGACTCTAGACTGTTTCTTCGGCTTGCCTTTCTTTTCGATTGCTTTTATGAAGCTCCTTAAAATTGGCACTTCATTAAATGACTTCCAATTTTTATACGTTGTATAATATTTGTCAAGGCAACTGTAAGCATGCCAAAGAGTCGAAGGCGCGTATTTTTCAGAAATGTTCTTCATGAATACCAATGCGCTGTCAAAATTCTCTTCAAGCTCTTCCTTTTCTAAAACTTAGTAGTAAGGAGTTCTACACATCTGGACCGCGCAAGATGGCCGCCGTCGACCTCCCCCCTCGTCAGCCTAGGCCGGCCGACGTGGTCCGACCCTGTCGACCTGGGACCCTGACCAAAGTTTGTTTCATCAAATTTCGCGACTTTCATGTTTCGACCTCCCCCCCTCGGGAGAGGTAGCTTGCCGTAGTCGGACTAGGTCGTGTTCTACATCACTGGAAAGCAGAGAGTGAGAAAAAGAGAATGGCGGCAGTCCCATCTCAATCGGTTCAGCCTTTCAAAAGTTAGAGCCATTTCAAGATTTCACGTCGGACCTCACCTGAAAAAATCCTAAGTGTCAGAGTGACTTTGTATGGGAAAAATTAAAAATTTTTCCTAAGTGTCGAATTTCGACCTGGGACCTTTACCAAAACATTTTTCATCAAATTTCACTGACCCCCCCCTCGGCAGCGATCTTCCAACTTTGGTTCTAGAGATCGTAGAAAGTTGTGCAATAGCTTGTTTGAAAGCTAAGAGTGAGACAAATTCACTGAAAGAAACGGCTTGTTCATATCTGTCTTCGTTTAGATGTGAGACGCCATCTAAGATTTGGGAGATTGGCGAAAAACGACAGTTAGAATTTCCCAAGAAACAGCTCCAGCGGGCGAACGAAGGCTCGGATTGGTAAACGGAGGCCAGATTTGGAATCAGCTTGATGTTATTGTCCAATGAGGATCATCATCCAATGAGAATCAAGCATTTCTATATAAATAGCGAGCCTTCCACAGTGAGAATCATTCCATCGTTGAATCGCACGAGTGACGGACGCACATTTTTTCTCTCTCTCTCTAGTTCCCTATTCTATTATCCAACTAAAATGGTAAGTCGCTACTTCCCTCCCTCTCCTCCCTTGAACGTAAACTTAATACAATCTTTTTCATTTTCAGGCATCTACTCCATCTGCTGCACTAGTAAGACAAAATGGCGGTCAAACGTTACAAGGTTTGCTACGATCAGATCATCTACAACTGAGGGCAGTGGAAGAAACAACCAAGGTACATAATCCTACACCGCTACAGCGTAAATTTAAACAAGTCTTGCGTTATGACGATCATAGCGTAGTACTCCAAACGGGAATGCTCCCTTCCACGGATGTCAAGATAATGCGCAATCAGTATGGGGACTACATACTGATCCCCGTGAGTCCGTACATTCGCCACCAACTTGATATTATTGAAGAGTACGTGACATTAAATATGGACATTCCTACTCCTCTTGCTCAAGAGTGGAGGGCAAGAGATGACAATGATACTCCCTATAGAAAGATTTGGGATGGTAATCAAATTTGCCTACCGGTATCACATTGGTGTACTTACTATAAGAAGGAGGGAGATCATTCAACATCCATCACATGCGACGAGCTCGGAGAAGGTACTTGGGATATCCTTTTCAAAGTGAATGGGCTATATTATGGTCGGCACAAGGATAATAAAATAGCCTCTGTCTCCATGCATATGGAATCCATCCTATATATTCCAAAACAACCCAACGTGGATGACATAATTGATCAAATCCTTAACAGCAGTGGTACGAAGCGCAAGTCGGAGAAGAATGCTGCCTCAAAACGCAAATCAAAGAAGGAGAATTACTAGTCCTTTCCTAACTCTACCCTATGACAATTCGCTTATGTGCTTTGAATGTCGTAGACGTGGTCTTATTAGATACATTTTACTTCTTCGTTGCCATCATATCATTTGTGTATTTTGTCGTGAAAAGCATCGATGTAATTCTTTATTTTGTAATATGTTATAGAACGTTTCCTTAGATGTGTAAATTTCCGTTTTAGGCTTCTATCATCATTTTTCTGGATTGTGAGGGTGAACCTGTACAGGAGCTCAGTGTTATTGCTATGAACAATTGGACTTATCAGATTGTTAGTGTCTATCATCAACATGCCAACTGCAATCCCAATGTTGATCAATGGGCGAGAAAACACATTCATGGACTTAATCTGAAATATTTGCAAGACTATGGCTTTTCTTGTGACAGTGCTCTTCTTATTGACTTTAAACGATGGTTAGCTGCTTTCAATGTTATACGCATCTTTTGTAATAATCCTGATAAGGAGAGGAAAGTATTTCCCAATCTAATCATTGATGACATTTTGCTCCCACCTTGGGATAGTAGAGTAAATCAACACTACCATGAAGTCACGAAACGTTTTAAGGATTTGTCTGCTCCTATTTTGTCTGTTCGTTGTAGTAGCTACGTTCATAACCAATGCTTCTTTCCTCCTTACCTCAACACTGCCAAAGTCCTGTATGGTTATCATTGTTCGCTGTATGATAGTTACCAGCTGTATCTATTTTATCTGTTTCAAACCATTGATTTATAATGCATGCTTGTTACCGTTATTCAATAAATGTTACTATGAGAAGAGTTGTTGTTTTCATGCAATAGATGGGTTAGATAAAGGGCGATCATGTCTTTCTCAAACGACTGCGGAACATTACATTTTCATAGGCAAAGTTTAAAAGGAGCTGTTCAAGATTATGTGATAAATTTTCATAAAGATGAGACCGACATCGAAGCAGTGGTCGATGATGCTAGCACTCTATTTCTAGAGTTAATGAATACATTCTCTGATAGCATTGTCATGGCGCGATTAGTTGCGAAAATTAAGTTTAGTCATTTTGGAAAGGAAGAGGTGGAAAGTCGCTCTTTCCATTTTGCTTCTTATTCAATGGAAGTGGTAGATCACCCCGAAGAATTTTTCAAAAGACATATGATAAAAATTGCTGAACGACTTAACGCATTTAACCATCATGATAGCAGTCTAGTGATTGAAACGATTTCAGATATTCACATTCAACTTTCTATAAAGAAAAATTAAAAATGCAGTGGTACTTGATTGTAGCACAACTGGTTTTCGAGCTATGCCTGCTCACTCTCGAAGTATATTCCTTCTGTACATGCGTCTATTATTTAGAAAAGGCTAGCAAATTCATATCTTCCAAAAGACTTGCTATAGACATCAGTATCGATGAAACTATGTGTTGTGATGTATGTAAGCGAAAGGATGGAAATGAAAAGCGCATCTTCAAGAGATGTAAGCATGCTTTTTGTCAACGCTGTTTCATACGTAATTGCATTCAACTTTGCAAATGTAACCACTGTGATATTGCTCATTTCGAGTGTCACTTATGCCGCAATAGTTAGTACCTATGCAAATGTAGTAAAGACAGGTTTTAGCAAAGACTAACACGGAAAATGGCGAAACGTAAAATGACGAAACGTAAAAGTCAAAAGTCTTCAAAGTTTTCTTCAGCCATTCAAGCTCTCCGACGAATGAAAGCAAATCAGCGATACCATGCTATACGACATGCTAACGATAAATTCATTTGTGAAATTATTTCTCATGTGAGAAAGTTGAGGACGAAGAAATTAGCACCAAAACAACGAAAGTTACTTAAGCGATATGCTACAAAATTGCGTTTCATCTCCAATCCTAAGTCACCCCCCCCCCCCCCCCCCCCCCCCCCCCCCCCCCCCCCCCCCCCCCCCCCCCCCCCCCCCCCCCCCCCCCCCCCCCCCCCCCCCCCCCCCCCCCCCCCCCCCCCCCCCCCCACCCCCCCCCCCCCCCCCCCCCCCCCCCCCCCCCCCCCCCCCCCCCCCCCCCCCCCCCCCCCCCCCCCCCCCCCCCCCACCCCCCCCCCCCCCCCCCCCCCCCCCCCCCCCCCCCCCCCCCCCCCCCCCCCCCCCCCCCCCCCCCCCCCCCCCCCCCCACCCCCCCCCCCCCCCCCCCCCCCCCCCCCCCCCCCCCCCCCCCCCCCCCCCCCCCCCCCCCCCCCCCCCCCCCCCCCCCCCCCCCCCACCCCCCCCCCCCCCCCCCCCCCCCCCCCCCCCCCCCCCCCCCCCCCCCCCCCCCCCCCCCCCCCCCCCCCCCCCCCCCCCCCCCCCCCCCCCCCCCCCCCCCCCCCCCACCCCCCCCCCCCCCCCCCCCCCCCCCCCCCCCCCCCCCCCCCCCCCCCCCCCCCCCCCCCCCCCCCCCCCCCCCCCCCCCCCCCCCCCCCCCCCCCCCCCCCCCCCCCCACCCCCCCCCCCCCCCCCCCACCCCCCCCCCCCCCCCCCCCCCCCCCCCCCCCCCCCCCCCCCCCCCCCCCCCCCCCCCCCCCCCCCCCCCCCCCCCCCCCCCCCCCCCCCCCCCCCCCCCCCCCCCCCCCCCCCCCCCCCCCCCCCCCCCCCCCCCCCCCCCACCCCCCCCCCCCCCCCCCCCCCCCCCCCCCCCCCCCCCCCCCCCCCCCCCCCCCCCCCCCCCCCCCCCCCCCCCCCCCCCCCCCCCCCCCCCCCCCCCCCCCCCCACCCCCCCCCCCCCCCCCCCCCCCCCCCCCCCCCCCCCCCCCCCCCCCCCCCCCCCCCCCCCCCCCCCCCCCCCCCCCCCCCCCCCCCCCCCCCCCCCCCCCCCCCCCCCCCCCCCCCCCCCCCCCCCCCCCCCCCCCCCCCCCCCCCCCCCCCCCCCCCCCCCCCCCCCCCCCCCACCCCCCCCCCCCCCCCCCCCCCCCCCCCCCCCCCCCCCCCCCCCCCCCCCCCCCCCCCCCCCCCCCCCCCCCCCCCCCCCCCCACCCCCCCCCCCCCCCCCCCCCCCCCCCCCCCCCCCCCCCCCCCCCCCCCCCCCCCCCCCCCCCCCCCCCCCCCCCCCCCCCCCCCCCCCCCCCACCCCCCCCCCCCCCCCCCCCCCCCCCCCCCCCCCCCCCCCCCCCCCCCCCCCCCCCCCCCCCCCCCCCCCCCCCCCCCCCCCCCCCCCCCCCCCCCCCCCCCCCCCCCCCCCCCCCCCCCCCCCCCCCCCCCCCCCCCCCCCCCCCCCCCCCCCCCCCCCCCCCCCCCCCCCCCCCCCCCCCCCCCCCCCCCCCCCCCCCCCCCCCCCCCCCCCCCCCCCCCCCCCCCCCCCCCCCCCCCCCCCCCCCCCCCCCCCCCCCCCCCCCCCCCCCCCCCCCCCCCACCCCCCCCCCCCCCCCCCCCCCCCCCCCCCCCCCCCCCCACCCCCCCCCCCCCCCCCCCCCCCCCCCCCCCCCCCCCCCCCCCCCCCCCCCCCCCCCCCCCCCCCCCCCCCCCCCCCCCCCCCACCCCCCCCCCCCCCCCCCCCCCCCCCCCCCCCCCCCCCCCCCCCCCCCCCCCCCCCCCCCCCCCCCCCCCCCCCCCCCCCCCCCCCCCCCCCCCCCCCCCCCCCCCCCCCCCCCCCCCCCCCCCCCCCCCCCCCCCCCCCCCCCCCCCCCCCCCCCCCCCCCCCCCCCCCCCCCCCCCCCCCCCCCCCCCCCCCCCCCCCCCCCCCCCCCCCCCCCCCCCCCCCCCCCCCCCCCCCCCCCCCCCCCCCCCCCCCCCCCCCCCCCCCCCCCCCCCCCCCCCCCCCCCCCCCCCCCCCCCCCCCCCCCCCCCCCCCCCCCCCCCCCCCCCCCCCCCCCCCCCCCCCCCCCCCCCCCCCCCCCCCCCCCCCCCCCCCCCCCCCCCCCCCCCCCCCCCCCCCCCCCCCCCCCCCCCCCCCCCCCCCCCCCCCCCCCCCCCCCCCCCCCCCCCCCCACCCCCCCCCCCCCCCCCCCCCCCCCCCCCCCCCCCCCCCCCCCCCCCCCCCCCCCCCCCCCCCCCCCCCCCCCCCCCCCCCCCCCCCCCCCCCCCCCCCCCACCCCCCCCCCCCCCCCCCCCCCCCCCCCCCCCCCCCCCCCCCCCCCCCCCCCCCCCCCCCCCCCCCCCCCCCCCCCCCCCCCCCCCCCCCCCCCCCCCCCCCCCCCCCCCCCCCCCCCCCCCCCCCCCCCCCCCCCCCCCCCACCCCCCCCCCCCCCCCCCCCCCCCCCCCCCCCCCCCCCCCCCCCCCCCCCCCCCCCCCCCCCCCCCCCCCCCCCCCCCCCCCCCCCCCCCCCCCCCCCCCCCCCCCCCCCCCCCCCCCCCCCCCCCCCCCCCCCCCCCCCCCCCCCCCCCCCCCCCCCCCCCCCCCCCCCCCCCCCCCCCCCCCCCCCCCCCCCCCCCCCCCCCCCACCCCCCCCCCCCCCCCCCCCCCCCCCCCCCCCCCCCCCCCCCCCCCCCCCCCCCCCCCCCCCCCCCCCCCCCCCCCCCCCCCCCCCCCCCCCCCCCCCCCCCCCCCCCCCCCCCCCCCCCCCCCCCCCCCCCCCCCCCCCCCCCCCCCCCCCCCCCCCCCCCCCCCCCCCCCCCCCCCCCCCCCCCCCCCCCCCCCCCCCCCCCCCCCCCCCCCCCCCCCCCCCCCCCCCCCCCCCCCCCCCCCCCCCCCCCCCCCCCCCCCCCCCCCCCCCCCCCCCCCCCCCCCCCCCCCCCCCCCCCCCCCCCCCCCCCCCCCCCCCCCCCCCCCCCCCCCCCCCCCCCCCCCCCCCCCCCCCCCCCCCCCCCCCCCCCCCCCCCCCCCCCCCCCCCCCCCCCCCCCCCCCCCCCCCCCCCCCCCCCCCCCCCCCCCCCCCCCCCCCCCCCCCCCCCCCCCCCCCCCCCCCCCCCACCCCCCCCCCCCCCCCCCCCCCCCCCCCCCCCCCCCCCCCCCCCCCCCCCCCCCCCCCCCCCACCCCCCCCCCCCCCCCCCCCCCCCCCCCCCCCCCCCCCCCCCCCCCCCCCCCCCCCCCCCCCCCCCCCCCCCCCCCCCCCCCCCCCCCCCCCCCCCCCCCCCCCCCCCCCCCCCCCCCCCCCCCCCCCCCCCCCCCCCCCCCCCCCCCCCCCCCCCCCCCCCCCCCCCCCCCCCCCCCCCCCCCCCCCCCCCCCCCCCCCCCCCCCCCCCCCCCCCCCCCCCCCCCCCCCCCCCCCCCCCCCCCCCCCCCCCCCCCCCCCCCCCCCCCCCCCCCCCCCCCCCCCCCCCCCCCCCCCCCCCCCCCCCCCCCCCCCCCCCCCCCCCCCCCCCCCCCCCCCCCCCCCCCCCCCCCCCCCCCCCCCCCCCCCCCCCCCCCCCCCCCCCCCCCCCCCCCCCCCCCCCCCCCCCCCCCACCCCCCCCCCCCCCCCCCCCCCCCCCCCCCCCCCCCCCCCCCCCCCCCCCCCCCCCCCCCCCCCCCCCCCCCCCCCCCCCCCCCCCCCCCCCCCCCCCCCCCCCCCCCCCCCCCCCCCCCCCCCCCCCCCCCCCCCCCCCCCCCCCCCCCCCCCCCCCCCCCCCCCCCCCCCCCCCCCCCCCCCCCCCCCCCCCCCCCCCCCCCCCCCCCCCCCCCCCCCCCACCCCCCCCCCCCCCCCCCCCCCCCCCCCCCCCCCCCCCCCCCCCCCCCCCCCCCCCCCCCCCCCCCCCCCCCCCCCCCCCCCCCCCCCCCCCCCCCCCCCCCCCCCCCCCCCCCCCCCCCCCCCCACCCCCCCCCCCCCCCCCCCCCCCCCCCCCCCCCCCCCCCCCCCCCCCCCCCCCCCCCCCCCCCCCCCCCCCCCCCCCCCCCCCCCCCCCCCCCCCCCCCCCCCCCCCCCCCCCCCCCCCCCCCCCCCCCCCCCCCCCCCCCCCCCCCCCCCCCCCCCCCCCCCCCCCCCCCCCCCCCCCCCCCCCCCCCCCCCCCCCCCCCCCCCCCCCCCCCCCCCCCCCCCCCCCCCCCCCCCCCCCCCCCCCCCCCCCCCCCCCCCCCCCCCCCCCCCC
>CAJQUW010002641.1:0-26654 GCA_907163375.1 Prostheceraeus crozeri | reverse complement strand
TTGATAATAATGGGGTGATACTTAATCTTTGAGGATGCAGTCGTCGTTTATCTTTAGTTTCTCTTTAGTTTCTTGGTTCACACATTGAGAAAGATGTTTAATCGAATTTGTTATACATGAGCAAGTAGTAAGAAAACGGCGAACACCAGATAGCGCAAGATGGCCGCCGTCGTGTCTGAGTCCCCCCCCCTCTGGTCCGCCAGTGTCGTGATGTGCCGGCGAGGTTCCGCTGCCGTCGTCCCCCCCCTCTGGACCGTCAGTGTGTGAGCCTTGGGTGTCTGTGTCCGACCGCCTGGTGGACTTGGGCGACCGTCTAGGTTGACGTGGGCGACCGTCTAGGTTGTCTTGGTTAAACTGTGGTATGTTTTGGTGTGTAGTGTCCAAACGCGGCCTCGGATGTGAAAACGGAGGCCAGATTCGGATTCAGCGTGAAATTCTGCATCTGTATGGTGAATTTGAAAGCAATCCGAGATAAAAATTTTTCGCTGACGTCCCCCCCCCTCTGGACAGCTTGCTTCGATCTTGGCTTCTAGTGGACGGATTTTGTCGAGTGAGGTGTCATTTGAAAGCTAAGAGTGAGACAAATTCACTGAAACAAACGGCTTGTTCCTATCTGTCTTCGTTTACATGTGAGACGCCATTTAAGATTTTAGGTCGGAGCTCACCTGAAAAAATCCTAAGTGTCAGAGTGACTTTGTATGGGAAAAATTAAAAATTTTCCAAAGTGTGGAATTTCGACCTGGGACCTTTACCAAAGGTTGTTTCATCAAATTTCGCTGACCCCCCCCTTTGTTCTAACTTTGGTTCTAGTGGACGGATTTTGTTCGTTCGACTTGCATTGGAAAGAGGATGAAACACTGCTCGACCGCATTTTTCGTTGCGAGTCAATCGGAGCAGCCGTTCAAAAGTTAGAGCGGTTACAAGATTTTAGGTCGGAGCTCACCTGAAAAAATCCTAAGTGTCAGAGTGACTTTGTATGGGAAAAATTAAAAATTTTCCAAAGTGTGGAATTTCGACCTGGGACCTTTACCAAAGGTTGTTTCATCAAATTTCGCTGACCCCCCCCCCTTTGTTCTAACTTTGGTTCTAGTGGACGGATTTTGTTCGTTCGACTTGCATTGGAAAGAGGATGAAACACTGCTCGACCGCATTTTTCGTTGCGAGTCAATCGGAGCAGCCGTTCAAAAGTTAGAGCGGTTACAAGATTTTAGGTCGGAGCTCACCTGAAAAAATCCTAAGTGTCAGAGTGAGCTCCGACCTAAAATCTTGTAACCGCTCTAACTTTTGAACGGCTGCTCCGATTGACTCGCAACGAAAAATGCGGTCGAGCAGTGTTTCATCCTCTTTCCAATGCAAGTCGAACGAACAAAATCCGTCCACTAGAACCAAAGTTAGAACAAAGGGGGGGGTCAGCGAAATTTGATGAAACAACCTTTGGTAAAGGTCCCAGGTCGAAATTCCACACTTTGGAAAATTTTTAATTTTTCCCATACAAAGTCACTCTGACACTTAGGATTTTTTCAGGTGAGCTCCGACCTAAAATCTTGTAACCGCTCTAACTTTTGAACGGCTGCTCCGATTGACTCGCAACGAAAAATGCGGTCGAGCAGTGTTTCATCCTCTTTCCAATGCAAGTCGAACGAACAAAATCCGTCCACTAGAACCAAAGTTAGAACAAAGGGGGGGAGTCAGCGAAATTTGATGAAACAACCTTTGGTAAAGGTCCCAGGTCGAAATTCCACACTTTGGAAAATTTTTAATTTTTCCCATACAAAGTCACTCTGACACTTAGGATTTTTTCAGGTGAGCTCCGACCTAAAATCTTAAATGGCGTCTCACATGTAAACGAAGACAGATAGGAACAAGCCGTTTGTTTCAGTGAATTTGTCTCACTCTTAGCTTTCAAATGACACCTCACTCGACAAAATCCGTCCACTAGAAGCCAAGATCGAAGCAAGCTGTCCAGAGGGGGGGGGACGTCAGCGAAATTTGATGAAAAATGTTTTGGTAAAGGTCCCAGGTCAAAATTCGGAAGTTTTAAATTTTTCAAAATTTTCACCACACTGGAGCTCCCACACTTAGGAATTTTTTCACTTGTGGCATGTTACATGGTCATGTGCTGACACACCAACTTCCCGTGGTCATATGAGAATGGTTCAGGTGTCATATTGTAAAGAATGATGAGACAAATCGTTTGCAACAAACCGCATGTCGCTACGATGAATACTTTCGGAGATAGAGCCATTTTAAGTTTTCTTCCGAGCATATATAAACCCCCGACAACGCAAGTCTGATCACTTCATCGAAAGACGAGGTAAGCGACGGTCGTCGCTCTGAGCTCCCGATATCGGGTTGCAAAGGACTCTATCTTTTGAAGTAGGCAAGCTATCTTCTTACTTCAAAGTTTGTGTGATAGAGTTTGATAGTGTCTTTACTACTGATAAAATTTTTTAAAAGTAGTATGAGTAGTAAAATGCGGAATTTTTTAAAAATTCTTAATTTTCAGTTTTTTCAAAGTTTTAACATGTAGACTAAGGTTTTCAAGTATGCTGAGTTCAAATCTGCTATCAGATTTGAAATGTAACTAAGTCTAAGGCAGCTTTGAGGGGTTGGATCCCAGCTACTGATCACTACCTTTGACTCGGCGTTCCTGTTACCACTTCGGGGCAGTGACAATGATGTCTTCAGCTGTAAAGAGCGGGTATCGGGGAAGATCTCTCACTTCCCTAGTGATCAGTACAAGGCCTTCGGGCTGTCGACGGGATCTAGTGCCACTCACTACACTCAAATCTATCATTCCTCACTAAGTGTAAAATCATTCTTTTCCGTTTTTATAAACTAGGAATCAATCGTTTGCTATCAAACGTTTACGGAATTATAATCATTGTTTTCCCCTTTTCACTTCAGAAAATGGTTAACTACAACAATGCAAAGACGGCTTTTAAGCTTTGCGTCTGTTCAAAGATTTTTCGTAGCGATGCCTTTAAGAAGCATTCTTGTGCACATAAGCGAATGGTAGGGGCATTCGATACTTTTGTAGCAGCCATAATGCATCTCGCCTTGTCGAGACGCTACCGGAGTGGCATGCCAAGCATAGCAGCTGCAGTCAACCAGAGCTGTCTGAGGAGGCGAAGCAAAGTCTCTTCAGCTCAGAGTTGAAAGCTCTGGAGACTCAGTGTGCTATCGAGGCTATCACGTCAGCAAAGCCTCCCTCATCTTGTGCACCAGCAAAGGCTCTCTCGCCCACCCCGATTCTAGAGACTCAGTCTGCTGTCGAGTCTATCACGACAGCAGAGGCTCCATCTTCTAGCATGCCAGCAAAGGCTCTCTCACCCACTCCGATTGAGTCTTCTCCGAAGTCGAGTAAATCCTCCTCCTCCTCCTCTAGCGATGAGTCGGCTACAAGTAGCAGCGACAGTGAGGAAGAGGAGGAGGATAAAGGCTCGACGAAGGTTGACCTAGTCGAGAGTGTCTACCTCGATAGCGAGGTAGAGGCGGTGAGGGACGTTGACCTCGATAGCGAGGTGCAGCCGGCTAAGTTATCAACCAGTGGTGGGATTGCGGCTCAATGTCGCAACTTCATTATGCGCCCACCACTGGTTGATAACTATGACAAGCTGAAGAATGAGTTGGAGGTGTGGAAGAGGGACTGTTTCTTCTATAAAGCGAGTTCCGAGAACCTCTCGCGAGTCACTCAGGAGCTCAAGAAGACTCAAGCTAGTCTTTTTGAGAAAGAAGGAGAGCTCGATCGCGAGAGGTTCTCGCACCTCGCTAGTAAGGCTAAAGAAGAGCAGCTCCTCATCGAGAGAGAGAGTCAGGAGAAGGAGTTAAGAAAGATGAGGGAGGAGGTGGAAGGGCTGCGAAAGCAGTTGGGGAAGGTGGTGGCGACTAATCAGGAGCTGCACCAGCAAGTGATGAGTAGCAGTACTCGACGATCAAGTCGCCTCCACATTCCCCTTGACAAGAAAGGACGTGTGCCCGCAAGACCGCTCCTCTGTGAACGTGGCAGAGACGAGATGTGTTATAGCAGGGCTAAAAAAGGTATCGAATGCCTTCACTTTACATTCGACCACAAGGAGGCGATCACAGGATTCCTGTTCGAGCCACGTCCTGAGAAGATCTGTAAGTTTAAAACAAGTAACTTAGAGTTCAAGATAATAACTAACAACTTCTTTCTTTACAGATATCAAAGAGAAGCGACCACCTGCTTCCGTGAACGAGCCGGAGGCGAAGCGGCAAGCTTGAGTCCTTGAATTATCCCGAGAATGAACCATCGGCTCTCTTAAGGGCCACCATGGGGCAAGACATGATAGAACCTCCACGCGGTTTGCCCTGGGCAGTCTTCGGACTGGCGAATACTATCATTAAGTTGAATCTGCTATCAGTCAACTTGAACGTTGCAAATGAAGTTCGATGTAATACTTCCTTTCGACGGGCGTTCCTGTAAAGGGCGGCGGTGAAACCCGTAGCTATGTATACCGCAAGGGACATTCGGCAATGGTCAATCTTGTTAAACCTCTCTGCGTCATGTTTGCAAGTGATTGCCTCTGTCTCAACGTAGTATGCATTCGCGCCAGGGCGACATTTAGCCAACTGTCGAAGGTTGCCTAAAACTTTCCATTGCATACGTTATGAGAGCCATGAGTTCTACCTGTCTCTATCAATGAGACGAATTGATGAATGGAATGAAAGGGAGGATACTCACGCGCCACACGCAACATAACACACTTCTCTCTTCCGTAGTCTAACAAGCTCTTTACACATGGATCGCAGTCGATTGCTATCCCTGAAGCATTCTGATTCGCTGTTGAGCAATTCATTGTTGAAAACCCTATATAAGCCAGAAGATTGTAGCGCTTCTCATTCAATTTGAAGTCACGATGGAAGCCACATCTGCCGACAACATTCCCGTCTTCATCGATGAAGACAACGCCATTCCCGAGTTCGTCATCCTCGACGAGTGGGATGAGGATGAGAAGAAGGGGAAGATCAAGAGGATCATTTGGACGGATGAGGTATGGACTCCGAATACCACTCGCATCCGAAAGGTGCCAGATGCACCAGCACGGCTTAGGCGGTATAGGGTTTATGACAACCTAACCGTCATACCCCTTGACTATTCAAGCCAATAGTCAACCTAATCCCGAGAATGAACCATCGGCTCTCTTAAGGGCCACCATGGGGCAAGACATGATAGAACCTCCACGCGGTTTGCCCTGGGCAGTCTTCGGACTGGCGAATACTATCATTAAGTTGAATCTGCTATCAGTCAACTTGAACGTTGCAAATGAAGTTCGGTGTAATACTTCCTTTCGACGGGCGTTCCTGTAAAGGGCGGCGGTGAAACCCGTAGCTATGTATACCGCAAGGGACATTCGGCAATGGTCAATCTTGTTAAACCTCTCTGCGTCATGTTTGCAAGTGATTGCCTCTGTCTCAACGTAGTATGCATTCGCGCCAGGGCGACATTTAGCCAACTGTCGAAGGTTGCCTAAAACTTTCCATTGCATACGTTATGAGAGCCATGAGTTCTACCTGTCTCTATCAATGAGACGAATTGATGAATGGAATGAAAGGGAGGACACTCACGCGCCACACGCAACATAACACACTTCTCTCTTCCATAGTCTAACAAGCTCTTTACACATGGATCGCAGTCGATTGCTATCCCAGAATCATGTAAGCTATTTTAATTTTATTTAACACTATTTCATCTACCATTATCACCCATATGAAATGTTATAAGATTTGCAAGTTAAACTAAGCGTGCTACTATTTCCAAATGAAAAAGTATACATGGTTAAATTATTCACTAAAGCCCCATTCAAGTAAGTCAGTATGAAAGCAAAGATAATACGAAATAAACATTTATTATGGCATGTATTTTAAAAGGTCTTCATCGTCAATATCGTCCCAGAGTCTGACTTCACATAGATCACAAAAACAGTTGAGCTGCTTTAAACGTTCTTCTGCAGCGTCCCTCACGTTGTCAATGTACGCCCACTCCGCCACGGTTCGCGGTTGGGAGTTAGGGGTGTACCACTCCCATATTTGATGCAACTGCGACTTGCTGGTCATCTCCATCACCCCTTCGACATCATATTGTAAATATTTCCACCGTATGCCTGTTAGGTCGGGCAACTCCTCTTCATCGTCCTCCGATAACTTTCGTATATTGTCGAGATTGTATGTCTTCTCCACCTTCGCCTTTCTTGGTGCATTTGGTGTAACGAGCACCTTTGCTGATGTGCATGGAGAGGAGAACTCCAATGCGGCATTTGGTGTTGTTGGAGGACTTGTCATGTTGTCTTTGAAATGCTGACTTTGAATAATGATAACTTTAACATTTTTCTAATTCTTAAGTATCAACAAGCAACCAATCAGAATGAACAGCCAATGAATGATGAGCTGAAAGGATATAAGCAAAGTGACATCCGTGTCATTTCACTCTGTCTTTGAGACGTATAAGTGAAGTATTCTCTAGCGAATTCTGCTATTATTTGAGGTGTACAAGTGAATTCCAAATTTGAGACATATTAATTGAGTGAAGTCTCTATCTTATTGAAGCATCAACCTTAAACTTGATTTCATTGAAATGGTAAGTTGAAGATTTCCTCTCTCATCTCCCTCAAACGTGCGGTTCATAGCATCTTCCTCAATTTCAGGCATCAACTTCATCACCAACGCCCTCCCTTCTCGAGGAAAGTTTAGAGTTATTGAGTCAAGGTAGGTTGCAACAATACACTGAGGCTTGAACAGAGATGATAGAATGATTTCTCTTTCAGGTGATGTGAGTTCCAGCTCAGAACTGTCGCGACATGGTAACGAGTGGGAATGTGCTGACTGTGGGCACATCTTCACGAGGAAATGGGATCTCACCCGACACATCAAGCGAGGTGTTTGTCGACCTAAGCCGGCATCAATCTCCGGAGGTGGGGATGATTCTGTTAACGTCGTCTCCTTTTCTTGCGACTTGTGCGCTCAGTCTTTCGAGACACGTTTTGAACTATCTTCGCACAGACTTCAACATACACACACGAACGATAGCTACACCAACGGTACCTCCTCTATCCGACTCACTGAAGTGTCCATAAATAATTTAGTGAGGAACTACCAGATGGACTCCTCAGAAACCATTGCTAACTTTGAGGAATGGTTTCATCAAAATTCATCATTGATAGAAGCGCTCTTCAACAATTTAGACAATTTTAGGATGAAGGCGCTCATCTATCTTAAAATAAAATATGTAAAAATCGATCACCATACTGGACAAATAATAGAGAGGTTGGAGTTTCACATACCCTCCTCTCCTGCAACCGAGGTTGTAGACTATGAGTCTTGGATAAATTTTCACATCCAAGGATTAAAATTAAATATTGATAAATTTAACGAGCGCGATAGCGGTCTCATTTTTGACGGCATTGAGTCCGCCTTATTTAAAATCAGTTTATTAGGAAATCATAGTGGTCGAGGCTCCTTTAAACTTCCAAAAAATTTAAAAAACAAAACAGAAGTCATCAATGTCGATTGCGAATCGCAATGTTTTAAATATGCTGTCCTCTCCATTCTCCACTATAATGACATCAATGCGAATCGAAATCGTACATATAGCTATAGGCAGTGGGAGAATGAATTAAACTTCGATGACTGTAATAGTGACGATATGAAAATTAAAGATATAGAAAAATTTGAAAAATTGAACAACATTAAAATAGTTCTCCATGTTTGGGAAAAGGGATTGAAGGGTGTGCGCTACAACTCGCGTTCGAGTTGTTATGATCATGTTGTCAACCTTTTATTAGTAAGACAGGATGATAGTGAGGAATGGCACTACTGCGGCATTCCCAAAATCTCTCGCTTATACCACCACTTAAGAAATTCTACCTCATCAGAGATTTATTACTGTGACAGATGCATTCGGAACTTTAGGAGTAAAAACAAATTTGAAACTCATTATGAGTGGTGTAAGCGAGGTAAACTGCAAATGGAACGCATGCCCAAAGATAAGGAGTTTTCATATAGAGAGAATGGCGATGAACTAAGTCCTCTTCGTGTCATCTATGCTGACATCGAATGTTATATCGATGATAACATCCATCGACCAGCAGCCATTTCCTGCTATGAAGTATGGCATGACCATTTCCAAAATAGAAAAAATAAAATGCACGTCTGGCAAGGTGAGGATTGTATTTACCAATTCCTACAATTCCTCGAACAGGTTGTAAAATTTCAACAAAAGTATGATGGTGAACTCTATCGCAGATCATTGCATATGACAGCAGATGATCAAGCAAAATTTGATAGTTGCAACGTTTGCCCCAAATGTAGGAAAACATTTGACGATGATAAGATTAAGAAAGTGCGCGACCATGACCACATCACTGGTAAATTTAGAAACGCACTCTGTTCAAAATGTAATTTTTCGCTGAGGATGAAGCGGCGTACATTACCCGTCATTTTCCATAATTTCAAGGGCTACGACAGCCATATGATAATAAAAGGAGGTTTAGGTCAAATGAAAGAGTGGAAGCTTGATGTAATAGCACAAACGAGAGAGAAGTTTATGGCCATGACAGCAAAAGTGCCTGTTGATAAAACTAAAGAAAATAAGACGGTCTATTTTGATATAAAATTTTTAGATTCCTACCAATTTATGACTGCATCACTGGCCTCTCTCGTGCAAAATCTAAAGTCTCTTCCACTAACACAAAATCTTAAGAAACAATATCCAAATCTAACCGATGAAGTCATCACACGGAAAGGAGTCTTTCCTTATGCATATTTTGATGCAATTAGTAAACTCGGCGAGACTTCTCTTCCGCCCATAGATAAATTTAAAAATGATTTGAGCGGCGCAGAATGTAAGACCGAAGATTATGATCATGCACAAGATGCATGGATAAAATTTGACTGCCATACATTTGGTGAATATATGATTGCCTACCTTAAGTTAGATGTATTTTTGCTGGCTGATGTATTTCAGGAGTTTCGACGAGTGGCATTAGAAGAAGATAAGTTAGATCCCGACCACTTTGTCAGTCTGCCAGCCATGTCATTTAAGTCTGCTTTTAAAATGACTGGTGAGACCATTCATCTCTTACAAGATCCAGAGATATATAATTTATTTGAGCGAGGAATTCGCGGTGGTCTCACATTTGTAAATAAACATAGGTTAAAATCAAAAATAGTAGGTAATGACCAGACTCATCTGAAGTATTATGACCAAAATAATTTGTATGGTAGTTCATTATCCAAACCGCTACCTCACTCTGAGTTTAGCTGGTTAGATGATAGTGAAATTCAACATTTCTCCAACCCTTCCAACATACTAGCAATTCCAGATGAAGGTGATTGGGGATATTATTTTGAGATAGATCTAATCTATCCAAATAATATTAAACATAAAACCGTAGATTTTCCACTCGCACCCGAATCAGGTGAAGTGAGTAAAGATATGTTTTCCGACTTTATGAAACAATTTCATAAAGATTTAGAATCATGTGGACAACCCAAGTATAAGCCTTGCCGCAAACTTTTACTCACTCAATATGATAAGGAAAACTATCTAGTCCACTTTAGCATCTTAAAATTTTATTTAGAAATGGGTATGATTTTAAAAAGAGTTCACCGCATTATTAAATTTAGACAGAAAGCCTTCCTCAAACCCTACATAGATAGTAACAGTCAGAAACGTGCACTAGCCCAAAATAATTTTGAAAAAGATTTTTATAAATATAAGAACAACAGTCTATTTGGTAAGACGATGGAGGATGTTAGAAAGCGCGTAAACTACAAACTAGTTAATGATGATCAAAAGTATCACAAATTGATCTCATCACCTCTATTCATCGATAGAGACATAATCGATGAGGATCTTGTAGGTATTAAAATGATAAAATCTGAAGTTGAGTTGTGCAAACCCATCTATATTGGTCAAGCTGTTCTAGATTACTCCAAGCTTGAAATGTATCAACTCTTCTATAAAATACTAAAACCGTGTCCTCTCGTAAAAGAGGTTCGTTTGTTGGGTGGTGACACAGATAGTTTCTTTTTAGGTATTACCACTCAAAAAGATTTGAATTTTAATGAAGTAGGAAAATCTTTAGAAAGATATTTTGATACATCAAATTATCCTGCTAATCATCCACTATACTCCATCAAAAATAAGGCAAAACTTGGCTGCTTTAAGGATGAGACAGCAGGGAAGGAGATAGCTGAAATGATTCTCCTCCGCCCTAAAATGTATTCTATGAAATTAAAGGATAGTGATGATAGCATTAAGCGCGCTAAAGGCATATCAAGATCATTGGTCTCTAACATGAAACATAAGAATTTCAGGAAAGCCTATAGAAATAAAAATATAACGTTTGTCAATATGACAATCTTAAAATCTAAGTCGCATGAGATCAAAACTCATACTTTTAGGAAACGGGCGCTTTCAGCATGGGAGGATAAGAGGTGCTGGCTAGAACACAACATATCTCTTCCACATGGACATCCTGACACAAACATACCACCACCCAAAAGAATCAAACTCACACTACCACATTCAGGAGACGTCTTAGCATAATCATCCTTAACTTAGTATTTTGATGTTAATTTCTGTAGATAAACATTGTTGTTTTATGTATCGCATGAGATTGTTTTTTCCTTGTGAATATGTGTCCACATCTGTACATTCCCCATGTGATGACTTTTCCACTGAAAGACATTTTTCCTATCCCTGTATATTTCCACCCTTCACGAAGTAAAAAGACTTTTTGTATATAACAATGTTTATTGAAGTGCGCTCATGTATATATTTTCAGTGGATGTTGTATAAAGTCTATTCCTTCACATTCATGTACATATTTCAATAAATGTTGTATAAAGACTTCACTTTGTTTTCCGAAACACTAACGTTATGAGGGATTTAGTATCTTTCACATGGATGCACTCTTGTAAACCATTGGTAATTTTGATAGCAATAGAGGGTATAGTTTGTTTGACGACGGGATGATAGAAAATAGATTCAAACATCTTCTCGACTATTCCATATGAAGCGTCTTTATCATGAATGAAATCACGTAAAATGTATTCTTTTTTCTCACCAACAGAAATAGGTAGAATCAAATCACTTTGAATGTAAAGGTGCTGTTCATGTTTATCAAGTGTCATTGGTGTTTCTATACCAATCGTATGCGCAGCAGCAAACACAGTTTGTAGCATTGAAAAACCAAAGAGTTTTTTCAAATTTTTACTCAATTGACATTGAATGTCATCACCCAGTCTCAGAACAACGCGTTGATTTTCAATTGAAAACGAAATGTGGTGTGTCTTTACATCATATTTACTTTTCATCACATGCTTCAACTTCTGTTGTATATAAGGATTTACTACATGAATGAAGCTTTCAACTGTATGATATAGACGCGGCATTATATTGATAGCAACTTTAGATTCTTCATAAGACTGGTAAATTTTCTTGATGCGATCGCCATAGATGTCCACCCACCATTCATCATTAACTGAATCAGCTTTAGTGTGATATTCATGAGAAGCATATACCACACCGCTTCCAATAATAGGTGTATAATGTCTTACAAAATGACGCAAGGTTGGAGAGAAATAAACTGTAAGTTTGTCATTATATTTCTGAATAACCAACTTATTTTTGTCCGCCATAATTTTCTCTCCATACTTCTTACCCACAGTCTCATTCCATCGTTTTACTAACTCAATAAGTGATAAAGGTTGAACACCACGCTTTTTCAAAATGATGCGTTCTTCGCATTCTACAACATCTTCATCAAATATTTTAAATCTATAATGAAATTTGTTGATTCGATTTGAATAAACTTTTCTAACATTTGCAGTAGCAATTGACGTTAGATGTAGTCCATGACCAAAACCGAGATGCGGATAGAATTCACTATCCAACCTCAGCGTAAGACCTTTAGTAAAAGAATGAAAGCGGAGGAACTGTCTCCCACTCCAATGATAGATAGTAAACTCATAAGCTTTCTGATTTTTATTCTTCATGATGGAAGTATTACCACTGTTGAATGCCTTAATAATTTTCTCATTCCCAAATGGCTCATAAGAATCTGATTTTATCTGAATCCATTCATAGTTCCACTTTCCATCTGATGTTAAATTGTATGGGAACTGAAATGCATTATTCATCGTTATTCCATCATGGGTGCGAGGAGTCAATATCATTTCTTCCAAATCATTCACATTCTGAATATTGCTATCATAGCAAATACTAGAAACGCCAACCTCCCATTCACCTTCTAAATGCAGTGGCCGATTTAATTCTACTCGATAGTCTGATGGTTTATTTTTGGGAAATTTATTCATAGAAGCATTACTGGGCAAGTAGATTAGAAACGAGTCCTTATTTTCACTTTCCATATTATTCACATTGGAAAAATATATTAGCATACGTTTGCATTAACTCTTCATTCGGAAATGGAGTGTGATACTTGTCACAGCATCTTTATGAAAAGGAATCAACGCACCAGCATCGTCATAAATGGCAATATCAATTTGTGGGATGTAGTTTGATTTCAGCTTTGTATAATGCACTTTCTTGAAAGTATGCTCAGATAAAATACTGCAGCTCTTTGGCTGGTATGGTATCATTGCTAGCAATGGAGCTTCAACATCTCCCACACGTACATCTTCACCAATATTGGAATATATCTGAAAATAGTTAATACGACGCGATAGCGACATGTCTGCGCTAGCTTTGGTTACAGTACCACTTTTAAAGATATTTTGATCAAAACCCAAAATGTCCATTAGAGTTTTATCCATAATTAGTTCAATACCTTTTCCACTTATAGTGAGAGACAAAGTACCTTCTTTTTCAGAAAATGAAATATGTTGCTCATTAATCACTTCATTTAAATAATCTACAACCAATTTAACCGAAGTAATAATGCGAGGCATCAACACTCTTGTTTCATGTAAGATACCACCTAAAGGCTCTACACACTTTCTGTATAAAGATACGGTCCATTCTGTATCAAATTGATTTGGCCTTTCACATGGTAAATGTTGCATATCAGATTTTCCATGAACAGCTGCAGAACGATGTCGTAAGAACTGATGAAAATCTTTTGAACAAACTAATACTAGATCATCATCATTTAATTTGCTTATTGCAATATGATTAGATGATTTGATATAAGTCAATGTTGCCACTTGTTTACCATCAACTCGAAGGAGATAATTAAATTTCTTCAATAATGTTTCAGGAGTCATGTTTGTCTTTCTTGGCTTAATCACAATCTTCTTCACCAACGTCTTCTCATTTCTTGGAATAAGATCTACATAATAAGCTTCCTCTCGATATATTAACTGTTTATGACCACTTATGTGGTAATTAACGTTAAAATTATCATAGCTTGTTAAGGCGCTAGCGAGGTAACCTAAATCATTTCTTAAACTTGGACTTAAACCAACAATCCAATCTTTCTCAACTACATGATGTACATAATTATAATCATCATTGTGCGGAGTAAATTGGACAATATGTTTACACGCTTTATTCAAGAAATCATATATAAACTTTTTACATGATAAGAGATCTTTCTTTGACCACTGTGGAATGTATACTCGGCAGCCCTTTTCACATTGGTAAGCAGCTCTACGCCTCATATTAATAGTCATCACCTCATGATCAAAAGTATAGACACAGTTGCTATAAACAAGTTGAGTGACACCCACTTCCCAATTTCCATTTAGCTGTTGTGCATGATCAATGGGAGTAGAAAAGAGTGCGGCTCGATTACTAGTAAATCTCTTTGTAGCCGCATTGCTAAGCAAAATATGATAAAACGACATTTTTATATTGCTAATCTGCAACTTTGCATAACATCATGAAGACTTGGATTTTGGACTCTCTACAATATATCAGAGTTGATCGTGATGGAAACGTACATTTCAAAAATTCTCATGGTCATACATCAAGAGGAATTACATTAACATGGCGACAATTTGTCAACCTCAATGATATCATGAGGGATTTGGAATATTTTGAAACATTAAGATTCATCTCCCTGGGTGATCAAGTTTGGCTTCAACATTACAGAAATGAATTCAAATCTACCATTCTCATTCCGCAAACTGTTTCTCATTTCGCAAATACAATTGGGAGAAGTATAGAAGATACATACATCGCTCCATCATGACATTTATTCGTCGTGAGTTCATCGCCCTACTATGCAAATCTTAATCAGACATGACTATCACGCACCATGAGTTGGAAATTAGATTCCCTACAACGTATTGAAACGGATCATGATCGAAACGTCTATTTCAAAGATTCAACTGGAAATGTGAGAAGAGAGTTTGCTTTATCTTATCGTCATTTTCAATCTCTACATCATATTATGAAGGACTTGAAATACTTCTATATGAAAAGACATTCACGTATTGGAAATCGCATCTGGCTGCGCGTCAACAATCGGCGAATTCAACTCTATCATTCCCAACTTCATACTAACTTCACATTTCATCAAGGTAGTTGGGAAAAGTATAAAAGGAAGGTACATCGCTCAATTTACTCATTCTTTCATCATGAAGCGCCATCGCTACACCATCGTCAACATTCTCCGTCGCTTCAGACTCTACACCAAAATCGATCTCACAACATTACACCAACAGCTTCCAAACAGCAAGTATTACCCGGGCCGTCCTCAAATGTTAGTGGTGAAGATGAACAATTCACGGAATCTTCAACTCTTCCCAAATGGGACTGTACAGATTCTCGGCGCCCTTTCTCATTCATCGGCGCAGTCAATGCGCTTAGAGCTACAAAGACTACTACGTCGGATATGGAAGAGGGAGAGGTGTGTGATGTCGAATCTGACTGTGAACAATATGGTGATCTCTACTCAATTGAGTGACAGTCTATCATTTTTGAAGATTCGTACCAGCAGTTACAGTTTGTGTTATGAACCCGAACTTTTTCCTGCAGCTCTCATTAGTTGTTGGTTACCTGTGCATGTGGCAATCTTTCATAATAGTAAAGTGATCATTACTGGACTAAAATCTCATGTACAAGCAAATATGATCCTAGACTATCTCATTGAGTATGTACGTACCCAGCGGATTGTAAAATAAAAAACAATTTTTCCAACATGATGTTTTTATTTCAAATCATGATAGAACTTACAAATCATTTTTTCATTAGAGGATGGATTACATGAAAAGTTTTGAATAACAGATGTAAATCGAGATACATGTAAACGTCTTAAGATGAAGTACAGTACAAAAGCACCACACGTTGATGAAAGTGGATGTTGTAGTATGCGTTCATTTCGCTGATATTGACGCGTATGTTTTCTCAACCACTGCTGTGTTGGTATATTTGGAGGTTGAGCAAGAGAGTCAAATAGTTCACCACGTCGGTCTTCTCCAATAAAGATCGCTTTCCAATGCTCACCGCCTAAATTCTGTGAATGAGTGTTTAGCACAATAAAGATGGGATAGTGATTTACTGCAGGTGGTAAGGTATCGAGTGAATAGACATTATCGAAAGCTTTCAACGTCGCTTCGTCTGCATTACGCTGCACTTTAGTCTTAATATCGTCAGCAGTCAACCAACTCATTAACGATTATACTGAAGAATCACGTCACGATACTTTGTAATTTCAATATTTGAATCGAAAACTGCATAAATTAATACATTGATCGTCTCAGGTAGTGTTCTTTTGAACGTCAAATCCAAACGAATATTATGAGGCACGTTCGCTTGACGATAGGGTGCACTAATATCGCTGTCAGCAGTCAAATCAAATGCATAAATAGTATATCCACTCTTAAACTCTTTCATAGTCAGTCCGTTGGTGTCATCCGTATTGTAAAAGCCAAAAACATCCATAAAATCAACATAACTGCGCATAAATTGATCCGAAGCAAAATCTGGTTTGTAGGGTGGACCAGGATGACTCACACCATTTACACGTAAAGCAATTTCACTTAACTGATTGTGTTTAAAATTGAAAGGATTCTTCTTTATATTACCATTAAATGCATCATTTTCAACCATTGCCACCATGAGGAGCTTCGGTGCTTCCGATGGAAAGAGGCCATCTTTCATGAAACTCTTTTGATCTTTCGGAATTGTAAAGGTGAGAAGCTTTGTATGCTGAACGGGGTAAATGGCATTTTGGCGGTTAAGGCCTTCAGCATGCCCTCTAATGACACTTGGATTCGGTACTACTCGACGAATGTAAAGTGTAATATCTTCCACATGAATTCTAAAATTGTCAACTTTAGCAAATGCATTCAGCGCAAATTCAGGCTTATTCAATGTCAGCTTGAGTCGCATGCTGGTATTACAGAGTAAAAACTTTGACTGTCTAAAGAAGTCTAAATTCAGCGGACCATATAGCTGACATACTCTACTATCTTTAATCATAGCAGATCGCTTTACAAAGCCACTGTTTGTTTCAACATCAAATTTTCCTGCTTCATCTCTGTACCATCCCATGGCTTCCATATGACTTTTTTGTGCTGCTGGATGAAACTGTGATACATGATTGAAATATGATTTATAGGGATAATCGCTTTGACCACCTTCCACCTGCTGCTCTCCAATCGTTAGAGAAACATCACGAAGTAATGTAGTCAATGGTAAATTGTTCAGTCCAACTTTATGTGCATCATCAATAGCAGTTCCATCTGCTTGCTGAATTCTAAACCTCAAATCAAGCATCGCATAACTCAAATCTATGTAGTCATCACTACCACCAGGAATAACAAATTCAATGGGGCCAGCATTCTCAGCTGTTCGAGGATGATAATCTACAATACTTGAACTAAGAATATCTGTCTGTATGGCTTGTTGATCGAACAAACAAAAACCGGAAGTTTTACACTCCATGATTAGAAGTTATAGCAGCGTCGTCGTTTAGCGCCTGATGAATGATTAGAGCCTCTGCGACGTTTGCGTGAATGCCTTTTGACTGAAGATCGCACCTTACCAGCTCCGCGATGTTTCCTCCTTCCTTTATTCATTCGTTTAGGTGATTTCTTTCCTTGAGTAACACCAGCAATGGTCTGCTTCAATGTTTTTAAACCGCGTTCCTTCCCACGATTCAACAAACTGCTCTTAAAACTTTTACCTCTGGAAAGATCACTAGCAACATCACCAGCAAAGCCAACGGCAATACTTAAAACATTTCGTTTCAAAGATCTACCGACATTGGATATGAGAGGTGCTACAACAGATTTCAGTGCACCAAGTATGCTACCTCCACGTTGGCGGCGAGCACCGATGTAAATTTGTCCTCCGCCACTTACATAGGAGGGTCGTGAATAAAATGAGGCAGTTGGATTCATAGCTCAAACCCTAAACATTGTTAGTTACAATTTTGCATGAATCACTGTCGATCACTTAGATGAAAGATGTCGGCACGACGCATCCAAGAGTTCATACTTGAAGGATAACCAGCCCATTTAACAAGACACCATTCTTCACCTTGCCGTTTTTTACATCGAATGATTTTCTCTACCAAATATGTTTCACTTTCAGTGACTACCTCAATCTCATCGCGGTAAAAGCTACCCTCAATTTCTTCATTATCGTAATCTTTCAACTTGTAGGTGGTCGGAGAGTCTTTTTGATTAATCCTTGATACTGTAAATACCTCCTCTGTCCAATTCGGGAGGTACCCTTTAGCAAAAACACTTTTCACTTTTGAGATACGAACTTTATCGCCAATTTTCACATCACTTTTCACATGAGTGCGTTTACGTTGGAATGATTCGCGCACTTTATCTACATTGTCAGCATTTACATCTACTGGTCTGACTCCAATAGAACGATGGATAGAGTGATTGTAAGCATGGAGTGTATCTTGTAGAACCTTTGTCCAATTTTGTGTCAAGTTGGCAGTAAAATGTCGCCACAAGCGATTTTTTAATGTGCGATTAAAACGTTCAACGAGTGCAGCTTTATAAGCGCTCTTTACACTAAACAACTCAATGTCATGGCTCTCAAATAATCTTGTCACATGCTGATTTTCAAACTCTTTTCCTTGATCACTCTGAATTCTTTTTGGAATGCGACCTTCTCGAAAAATTGTTTGGAATGCTTTTGCTACTCCTTTCCCTTCTTTAGTTTTTAAAGGTTGAGCCCACGCATAACGCGAGAAAATATCAATGACGGTTAAAATAAAATTATTGCCCGAGTTATGTTTTGAAATGGAGGCAACATCGCACAAATCTGCTTGCCACTGTTCATCGATGTCATGAACAATATAATGGCGGGTGCGGTACTTCTTTTTCGCTTGTTTGTGGAGTGTATAGGTAGCCTGACCCTTTAACCATCGTTTCACTTGTGATTGTGGAAGACCACTCGCTTTTGATAATTTCTTGATAGATGCAAATCCTGCCGGATGTTTTACATCATAATAGATTGACTTCAAACGTTCAGTCGATGACGGCTGACTCTTTTTCCTCCTTCTCATCTTTTTTCTTTCTTGCCTTTCTACATTTACAACAACTGCAGCATTTAGCTTTAGCGGTTTTGCGATCGTGTTCACATTGCTTAGGGGTTTCATTATGAGAGCTGGCGCAGCAAGTGCAAGTGACAACGACATTCACCTCTGGCGGCTCATTACATGGCAAGCAACACATCTGCTTCATATTAATAGTCTGAGAACATGTATTTCCTAGGAGGAGCTGTTTTACGTTTTCCTTTTACCAGTTTTAGTGGCGATGTAGATCTACGTCGAGTTCTTCCTCTTGTTTGCTTAGTGAGTGTGGAAGGGGATGTAGCAGGTGACGTCTTAAACCAATTTGTTGGCATTTTCATCGCCTGAAGCATTGGAGTAGTAGCCACTGTTGAATCAAGTTCTTTCAATGTCTCATTATTTAAAGCAAATTTTGGCACATTATGCTTTTTCAATAGTTTAAGAAAGTATGACCAACCAGTGGAACATAGCCCTGACGGCGCTTTCTACGTGTCGCATACTGAATCAAGTCTTCATAACGTGAAGCATCAATCACTTTATTTTCATCTGTAATGATTTCTCCTCTATCATTTACATTGAGATGGGGTTCAATACTGTTGAAAAGAGATATGGCATGTGCGCGAGATGCTAAAGGTGTAGCAGTCGATACAGAGTCACGCATCTTATTCTTCAAGTTTTTCAATTGCTCAACAGTTTCCGATTGTAATAATACAGCACGATGTGGATCTTTGATGTGAACATTTTGCTGATAATCTATTTCTTTCCTATACATTTGATTTGCAAGAGGTTGCTTTACTTGCTGCATGGCAGTCAATTGTACATATTCATCCTGAGGAATAACAATCATGCGAGAATAAGAACTCATAGTTTGTAGATAATCATGGGAGTTTTCAAAATATCACTTCGAAATCTAAATTCTTCCGGACACTCTTGCGTAAAGTCAATGAATAAGTAACCGTATGGTTTTTCAGTAGCTGCTTGAAAAATTTCAATTAAGGCTTTTGATCCTCTGGGTGCAACTTGTCGCGCTAAAATTTCAAATTGACTTTTATCTCGCGGATTCTTGAAAATAGCATAATAGTGTGTATTCAGGTTTCGTGTACGAGCTTCTTTTCCATCAGGAAACAAATTTTGTGTAATATAGATGATAAAACACCTTTTATGGTGTGCTGCGCGAGTGAACATATCTGTAACATCTTTTGAATTCTTACTTTCTTTTAATAAATCATCCAATACAACAACATCATTAGACTGAAGTTTATCCACTGGAATAATTCCTTCATGTCGAATAAAGTTGCGACTTTGCAATTCCTGAAACAGCGACGGTTGATAAATACCATAACACCAAATCACTCGATTGATAGGTTCCTTAAACAACTCCCTTCTTTTATCCAATAAATTCAGCGTGAAAACAGTTTTACCTGCATGAGATGGACCTGATACAGTCAGAACTTTATCGCATTGAAGTCTGAAATCCATTTTATTACTTTGAGACTCAACATTTGCATAATTAACGCTTAGAGCCAAAGATATTTCCCAATAGGTTGCCCACGGCAGGAGCTATCATTGGAAGTATTGCTGAAAGGAAACCGCCCTTTTGTGTTAGAGTTTTCCTCTTTCTTTGAAGGGCGACTTTAGGATTGGAGATGAAACGCAATTTTGTAGCATATCGCTTAAGTAACTTTCGTTGTTTTGGTGCTAATTTCTTCGTCCTCAACTTTCTCACATGAGAAATAATTTCACAAATGAATTTATCGTTAGCATGTCGTATAGCATTGTATCGCTGATTTGCTTTCATTCGTCGGAGAGCTTGAATGGCTGAAGAAAACTTTTGACTTTTACGTTTCGTCATTTTACGTTTCGCCATTTTCCGTGTTAGTCTTTGCTAAAACCTATCTTTACCACATTTGCATAGGTACTAACTATTGCGACATAAGTGGCACTCGAAATGAGCAATATCACAGTGGTTACATTGGCAAAGTTGAATGCAATTACGTATGAAACAGCGTTGACAAAAAGCATGCTTACATCTCTTGAAGATGCGCTTTTCATTTCCATCCTTTCGCTTACATACATCGCAACACATAGTTTCACCGTTACTGATGTCTATAGCAAGTCTTTTTGAAGATATGAATTTGCTAGCCTTTTCTAAATAATAGACGCATGTACAGAAGGAATATACTTCGAGAGTGAGCAGACATAGCTCGAAAACCAGTTGTGCTACAATCAAGTACCACTGCATTTTCAATTTTTCTTTATGGAAAGTTGAATGTGAATATCTGAAATCGCTTCAATCACTAGACTGCTACCATGATGGTTAAATGCGTTAAGACGTTCAGCAATTTTTATCATATGTCTTTTAAAAAATTCTTCGGGGTGATCTATCACTTCCATTGAATAAGAAGCAAAATGGAAAGAGCGACTTTCCACCTCTTCCTTTCCAAAATGACTAAACTTAATTTTCGCAACTAATCGCGCCATGACAATGCTATCAGAGAATGTATTCATTAACTCTAGAAATAGAGTGCTAGCATCATCGACCACTGCTTCGATGTCGGTCTCATCTTTATGAAAATTTATCACATAATCTTGAACAGCTCCTTTTAAACTTTGCCTATGAAAACGTAATGTTCCGCAGTCGTTTGAGAAAGACATGATCGCCCTTTATCTAACCCATCCATTGCATGAAAACAACAACTCTTCTCAAAGTAACATTTATTGAATAACGGTAACAAGCATGCATTATAAATCAATGGTTTGAAAGAGATAAAATAGATACAGCTGATAACTATCATACAGCGAGCAATGATAACCATACAGGACTTTGGCAGTGTTGAGGTAAGGAGGAAAGAAGCATTGGTTATGAACGTAGCTACTACAACGAACAGACAAAATAGGAACACACAAATCCTTAAAACGTTTCGTGACTTCATGATAATGTTGATTCACTCTACTATCCCAAGGCGGGAGCAAAATATCATCAATGATTAGATTGGGAAATACTTTCCTCTCCTTACCAGGATTATTACAAAAGATGCGTATAACATTGAAAGCAGCTAACCATCGTTTAAAGTCAATAAGAAGAGCACTCTCACAAGAAAAGCCATAGTCTTGCAAATATTTCAGATTAAGTCCATGAATGTGTTTTCTCGCCCATTGATCAACATTGGGATCGCAGTTGGCATGTTGATGATAGACACTAACAATCTGATATGTCCAATTGTTCATAGCAATAGCACTGAGCTCCTGTACAGGTTCACCCTCACAATCCATAAAAATGATGATAGAAGCCTAAAACGGAAATTTACACATCTAAGGAAGCGTTCTATAACATATTACAAAATGAAGAATTACATCGATGCTTTTCACGACAAAATACACAAATGATATGATGGCAACGAAGAAGTAAAATGTATCTAATAAGACCACGTCTACGACACTCAAAGCACATAAGCGAATTGTCATAGGGTAGAGTTAGGAAAGGACTAGTAATTCTCCTTCTTTGATTTGCGTTTTGATGTAGCATTCTTCTCCGACTTGCGCTTCGTACCACTGCTGTTGAGGATTTGATCAATTATGTCATCTACGCTGGCTGGTTTTGGAATATATAGGATGGATTCCATATGCATGGAGAGAGAGGCTATTTTATTATCTTTGTGCTGACCATAATATAGTCCATTCACTTTGAAAAGGATTTCCCAAGTACCTTCTCCGAGCTCGTCGCATGTGATGATTGTTGAATGATCTCCCTCCTTCTTATAGTAAGTACACCAATGTGATACCGGTAGGCAAATTTGGTTACCATCCCAAATCTTTCTATAGGGAGTATCCTTGTCATCTCTCGCTTTCCACTCTTGAGCAAGAGGAGTAGGAATGTCCATATTTAATGTCACGTACTCCTCAATAATATCGAGTTGGCGGCGAATGTACGTACTCACGGGGATCAGTATGTAGTCCCCACTTGACATCCGTGGAAGGGAGCATTCCCGTTTGGAGTACTACGCTATGATCGTCATAACGCAAGACTTGTTTAAATTTACGCTGTAGCGGTGTAGGATTATGTACCTTGGTTGTTTCTTCCACTGGCCTCAGTTGTAGATGATCTGATCGGAGCGAACCTTGTAACGTTTGACCGTCATTTTGTCCTACTAGTGCAGCAGATGGAGTAGATGCCTGAAAATGAAAAAAGATTGTATTAAGTTTACGTTCAAGGGAGGAGAGGGAAGTAGCGACTTACCATTTTAGTTGGATAATAGAAAGAGAGAGAAAATGTGTGCGTCCGTCACTCGTGTGATTCAACGATGGAATGATTCTCACTGTGGAAGGCTCGCTATTTATAAAGAAATGCTTGATTCTCATTGGATGATGATCCTCATTGGACAATAACATCAAGCTGATTCCAAAGCCGTCAGCGAAATTTGATGAAACAAACTTTGGTAAAGGTCCCAGGTCGAAATTCCACACTTTGGAAAATTTTTAATTTTTCCCATACAAAGTCACTCTGACACTTAGGATTTTTTCAGGTGAGCTCCGACCTAAAAGGTCGAAATTCCACACTTTGGAAAATTTTTTATTTTTCCCATACAAAGTCACTCTGACACTTAGGATTTTTTCAGGTGAGCTCCGACCTAAAATCTTGTAACCGCTCTAACTTTTGAACGGCTGCTCCGATTGACTCGCAACGAAAAATGCGGTCGAGCAGTGTTTCATCCTCTTTCCAATGCAACTCGAACGAACAAAATCCGTCCACTAGAACCAAAGTTAGAACAAAGGGGGGGGGCAGCGAAATTTGATGAAACAACCTTTGGTCAAGGTCCCAGGTCGAAATTCCACACTTTGGAAAATTTTCAAAATTTTACCCATACAAAGTCACTCTGACACTTAGGATTTTTTCAGGAGAGCTCCGACCTAAAATCTTCTAACCGCTCTAACTTTTGAACGGCTGCTCCGATTGACTCGCAACGAAAAATGCGGTCGAGCAGTGTTTCATCCTCTTTCCAATGCAAGTCGAACGAACAAAATCCGTCCACTAGAACCAAAGTTAGAACAAAGGGGGGGGGTCAGCGAAATTTGATGAAACAACCTTTGGTAAAGGTCCCAGGTCGAAATTCCACACTTTGGAAAATTTTTAATTTTTCCCATACAAAGTCACTCTGACACTTAAGATTTTTTCAGGTGAGCTCCGACCTAAAATCTTAAATGGCGTCTCACATCTAAACGAAGACAGATAGGAACAAGCCGATTCTTTCACTGAATTTGTCTCACTCTTAGCTTTCAAACGAGCTATTGCACGACAAAATCCGTCCACTAGAAGCCAAGATCGAAGCAAGCTGTCCAGATGGGGGGGGGGGGGAGGTGGGAGAGGAGGGGGGGGGGGGACGTCAGCGAAAAATTTTTATCTCGGATTGGCTTTCAAATTCACCATACAGATGCAAGAATTTCACGCTGAATCCGAATCTGGCCTCCGTTTTCACATCCGAGGCCGCGTTTGGACACTAACACACCAAAACATACCACAGTTTTAACCAAGACAACCTAGACGGTCGCCCCACGTCAACCTAGACGGTCGCCCAAGTCCACCATGCGGGTCGGAACACAGACACTACCGAGGCTCACAACTGACGGTCCAGAGGGGGGGGGACGACGGCAGCGGAACCTCCGCCGCACATCACGACACTGGCGGACCAGAGGGGGGGGGACTCAGACACGACGGCGGCCCATCTTGCGCTATCTGGTGTTCCGCCGTTTTCTTAACTAGGCTTGAGCAATTTGATAGATTGGTTATGAAAAAATGTTTCCCTCCTGACATCTCCATGGAGCGTGGCTGAGAAAGCCGAACAAATGCACGTAAGAATTAAGCATATTGACTAATAGACAATAAATACCTACTGTCCCGGCATACGCCGCATCATCAGTTAAACTGTAGGGGTGTTTCATAACCAAAAGGATATGCGTCCTTACACTGGTTCGCAGAAAGAACTTAGAATGTTCTAGATGAGCAATAAAAACAGCCATTACCGTTGTAAGAAGACACAGAGTTTCGGAAAGACGCACCAAAATACTCGGCCGTTACTGCTGCCGAAATAAACCTCAAGACAATTTATAATAAAATTCACTACATTTCCACACTGCATGATGTGTCCTATTTGTAGATCTACAAAGGTCAAACAAAGCATTAACTATCATAAAAGCCAATCTACACATTCAATTTATTTAAACAAAAACGCAAAGACCATTTAGGTCAGAAAACATTATTATAGTCGCAATTATTTTCATTAATTCAAAAAAAATTTCTACACGATCTGTTATTGAAATGCCTCAAGAACAGACGACAGTAATTTTTGTTTTTTCTTCATCTCTGTTCAAAATTGATGCGGCATGGAAGAGAGAGAGAACTTTCACATCAAACATGTATTTCTGATTTTAACAAATTGACTAGACATTTGTAGAAGACTCATTAGTTGACTGAACGGGAGGTTTTTTAATTTTACCATTTGCTTGATGCGAAATCAAAAATCAAATAACCACCCTTTTCATGTCACGAGTTTTATTGAAAATAAAATAAAATGACCCACGCGATCTGTCTTAGAAGACTGTCTCAAGGGTAGCACTGACACGCCACATGGAAGAAGGGTTCTATACTCAGGTTCATGGATTATGATTTCTCGCTCACACACGGCTTCAGACGTCTATCTCATTAAATTCGGCATTTTCCACTGAAACACCATAACCACTGAAATATGGACATCAATTATTTCAACTGGGGGTCAGTATATTGGATAAAGAGGGGTAGCAGAAATCGTCGATATCTACTAAGCCATGCTGAGTCCGCTGGATTGCGTCGAAAATCCTAATTTAATGAATAGAAGTCATGAGTCTAGTGTGAGGAGAAATCTAATCCAGACCCTGAATATACAACCCGCACCAAGTAACCGTGTCAGATGTACACTTGAGACAGTCTTTAAGACGAAACGCGTCGGTGTCACTTTATTTTATTTACAATAAAACCTTGTGACACAAAAAGGGAGAGATTTGATTTTTGGCAATTCGATCAAGCAATTGTAAAATCTGCAGATTGTTCTTACAATCAATACATCGCTAGGGCATAGCCGCTTCAATAACATAAGACAAAATTTTAATATGTGCTCGTATGCGTCAAAAATATAAGTAATTTCACAATATTTCGGACAATCCGCGTCTACCCACAAGTGTCTTAAACAACGACTATGAAAAACGTCGTGGGCTTGTTTAAATTAGCTTTGTTGACAATAGACCATTTGAAGCTTTTTATTATAACATTGTAACTGTCTTTTAAATGAAATATTTCCAAAGCAAGGGGATCTCTTCTTTTAAACATTGAAATTAATATTCAATGGAATTCTCCTAATCTTCCTAAGCTCATTTAAAGTCAATATAATAAGTTGCGTCCTGCCGAGCAAAGGCAGGTTAAGGGGACACGATCGTACTAACACGCCTTCCTCAAATGAAAGCATCGAGTTACTGATGAAAATGACATAGACTCACAAACAACTTGAGTTAAGGTTTGTTCCAACAGGCGAGGCAAGCGTTTTCACTCCGCAGGAGATGAGATGCGTGTTCAGTTACTTCGATCAAAAACATACAAAAGAGTATTGAGCAATATGATCTGAAACTCTTAGAGACACCGTTTTTGATTGTCAATGGCGATAAACCTGCTCAGGTTTTATGAAATTGCGACCTATCAGTAGTCATAGTACAGTAACAATCTCCTTCAACAATCACTGCTTGCGCAATCACATAGTTCAAGATGTTTCAATTGATGAAACAAGAATGTAATGGTAGGCGGTGTCCTGCTGACATCTCTCGCCTAACATGAGTTTATCAAGTACATTTTTTAATGGTACCTTTTAGTCTACGGCGGGTTATTGAAGGGCAATTATAGAGGAGTTTTTGAATATGGGAGAAGGTGGCTAAAATAAATCTTCTCTTTTTCCTTCATTCATAGCCAGTAATTACGTGAATATTATGAGAATCATGGAGGTTGGTAACGAAACACTACCACTGAATTAAACCGATAGTTGCTAATTTTGTGAAGTCAATTTTCAATTATGTAAACTGTCCAGATATTCGTTGTAAATTCGTGAGCACAAGTTGTTGATTCTAGATATCTATCGCAATCACTTTGTTCCACAAATGATATAT
>CAJQUW010002640.1:0-12542 GCA_907163375.1 Prostheceraeus crozeri | reverse complement strand
CAGAGACAATAGAGAGAATAGGACTGCTGGTTGCGCTCACCACACTGATGCTGTCGACGACACGCACGGAAATAGATGCCAGGGTGCACTTATCCCCTACTTTATCGGTAATCGGACATGTCTGCGTAGAGAGCGTTGTTAGTTTCGGCGGTTGCGGTACCTCAATTGGGAATATTGATATAGAATCTGAACCACTCATCCGATTTGCATTACAGCTTTGAGATTCTGACGATTCAGATCTTAGGGATCATTTAACCCTATTCATGTCACCGATCAATTTGATTGTTCATGAAAAGTTAGGCAGGACGTGGAACTTTAAGTTCGACCTCAAAATTTAAGAAATTTTGTGACTTTTTTCGTCTTGCGAAACAGTTGCACGCCTGCCAACTTTTCTGGAATTAATTAATTGATGGTTGACATGAATAGATGACATCAATCCTCATGCCCTGGAACCGTCAGAATCTCAAAAACTGCGAATGCGATCGGTTAATGAAGCGGTTCAGATTTCTAGAGGCAAAAACGTTCTAATTTGAAACATTTTTTCTACTTCCAATACGTTTTCTGGTCCCTTTAACAGTCAGATTCGCGGGCTTCACAATCGACAAACAGAAAATTTCTGAAGTCCGCTATCCTGTTAAACTCCTACATCAATGAATGGGAATCACTAACCGGAGAGCAGGGAATCGGAATTCTTGCACTATTATGATGATATCGATAAATACATGTATTAGTAAATCAGGAACGTAACGTCAATGGATAGGATCGTTTGAAAAATCGCATTCAATGAAGACATGTAATAAGAAAATAAAATATCTGATTTCACTGCACGACTTTTTTTGATTAATGCCATTTCTCTCACCTCACCGCCTCACATGCGTCTTTCCTATAAAAGTAAACTTAGCAAGTAGATTGTGTAAAGGACCTAAGTCAGGCTAATTTACTCATGATTCTAATGATCGTTTTAATTGGTAGCATATTAATTTTTCATAAGTAAAATCGATTAGCCAAATGATCAGAATTCGAGACAAAAACATAGTCAATTGAACAGACATGGAATGTAAGCTTATAAATAACTTAAATGTTCCATAAAGCATAAACACTATATGTATCAAATCAAAACTTACCAGATGTCGAAAACGTCTATATATTTTTCACAATAAGAAGGCGCGACATGGCTGACCGGCGACCAATTTGACTCAGTTTTTCAGATATATCATTACTGATTTTTCGCAAACGAAGATTAATGAACTTTTTGATGATCAGTTTTATCAACAACAAAGTAATGACTTTCACCAGATTGACTTGAATCCAGATCATGTGTTCGGAGCGTCGAAAATAAGTCTGACTCATAAGCTTTGTCTAAGATTTCTGATTCGAGTCTAAGACGCAGCTTTCTGTCCCGCTCTCTCTTGGTCAGAACGTAAGTGCGAATAATCTTCTCAGCAGCTTTTACGAGTTTCACGACACTCCGACTGGGCACCACAAGTCCACCACGATTTTTTTAGGCTTATTAATTCAATGTTTGAAATTGGATCGCAGGAGGAAAACAAAAGGCCTTCTTTGCATGCATCACATGTAGATTTCCACAACAGCTTTCATAACGATAAATCCACTGATGTAAGAAATAGCAGCATCGCAGAAATTGCAGTCATTCAAATTACAAGAGCACGATAATGAATTCACAGTTTGATCATCAATTGAATGTGACTGCACTTTCTTGACAGTACCTGACTTGTCTCGAAGAACAAGAGACGTCGTTGCATCTTGAAGTGCAACATGGCAGTTCAAACTAATCCGCATCATGCCAGACCCATGAAAAATAAGTGCTCTATAAGCGGCCCGAAATTGAACCGCAGTTGGATTTACAGTCCATCCATTTCTCGCACGAATACTTCCAAAGAAAGACTCGAGATGATCTTGACAAAATTTATAGAACAATATACTTGATATTCCAGATGTTTTGAGAATCAGTAGCATTTCGTGCAACTTGCAAATTACCTCTGAATTACATAAAAATCCAATGAAGCCAGTTTTCCGTCTAGAATCAACAATTTTGATATTATTATTTTTCTCTTGAACGACCAGGACTTGAGCATTGTCTGCGCTGATTGAAGGAAATTCTTTTTGTCTTGAAAATTATCAGCTGTTATCGGTGAACAGTACAATTTTCCAAAGAGAGAAACGTGCGTTCATGACATCAAAAAGGTTATTTATCATTACGGCAAATTCTGCAGTTACCAAGACAATCTTTATTGGTGAATCCTGGAACATTTTCCATATGGCAAAATCGCAGAGTATCAGCAACTGATTTGCTAAAACGTTTGAGAAGCTAAAGCCACTTTCATTTTTTGGTTATCAAAATATATGTGCTTCTCTGTGAGTTTATTACCACCTCTCAAGCAATGAATGGATTGCAAATTCTGAAGTTTCTCGAAGTATGAACCAGTGTACCATCCCTGATCTTTCCAATGAAAAGTCTTATACAAATGTAACGAATTTCGTATTAACTTAAGCATATGACACGGATCCAAAATCGCCATAACCATCAGAGAACTGTCAACAGGGATGAGGAAAAAAAGGACCGAGAAGCATAATGAGTAAAGTTCGCACCCAATAATTCCATGGCTGAGATCTGATAACGCGCGCATCAAAAGTAACAGAAATGCTTTAATCCCAATACTATGTAAGCGCACTAATGTCTCTTTCACGATACTCGTAACACATTGGGCTGATACGCCAGCGGTCAAAAAATACCCAAGAGGAATCTTCCAGTGGCCTAAAATACCAACAGCCATGATTACATAGGCACTTGAAGCCTCTTGTGAGCAATCATCATCAAATCCATAATCAACATAACCAATGAACCGATCACTGCCTTTATCCCATTGTATATTCTTCTTGAATGACATCTCATCTATGATTATTGCACAAAAATCGGTATTTTTCGCTTTCGTCAAGTATCACAAGAGGTAACTTTGGATTGAAGTTCTGAGAATGATTCGCTGGTAATCCTGGGATAACAGCCATGATTCGATAACCAAGCACGAATTGTCGAAGGATTTGGCAATTGTAGAAACTTCCGTATGAAAAAATATGCACTCGGAGATCTGAAGAAAATATTACAAGCAAATTCTCGAACTTCGTCAGAATACGTGCACCTTCTACTGCTAAGAAGCTGAGACATTAAATTTGCGTCGTCGTTAGAAAATTCGTCTTCTCCAAATCAATGACCATCTCGTTGTCAATCATATTTCGCTTTCGTAGTTCCGTCGTGAGATCTTTGAGAGAGCGTACTTTTATCATCAAACGGCGTTTTTGATTTTGTTTCACTTTGCAACGCTTCTTTGCGTTAGTGAGTTTGGTTTTCAAATTTGCAACAGTATTTCTAAGCTCTTGAATCTCTCGCTGTAAGGCCTAAATCACTGACTGAGGGCACACAAGATGATGAGGATTCCGTTATCGATGCGCTCGGGGCTTCAGACACATTTTGCTCGGATAGTATCGCCGATACGATTCGCTTTTCAGAGATCACACGCTTCTTTTTTGGTTGCATATAAGTCGGCATGTTTGGAAAAACAGTGGGAATCGCGTTAGGATATAGCTTTTTCACTGTCACATTTGGTACAAAATCGTCTTTCACAAAATGATCACTGCATAAATAAGTGAATCTACCCGGTTCAAAGGCTTTCCGTTTGATAGCCTGTATCCACTTATTCCGAATTGCAGGATCGGTTGGGAACAGATGGAAGGAAACACAGCGTTCTTTGCAGTCATGTTTATTTGCTGAGTCAAAACATCCAAACGCTGAGCAAGCCTTCGGCATGATGCAGCCGCAAAGCAATGGTTTGTGATAGATCCTCGAAGTTCAGGTTAAACAATTGTCATTGAATAAGTGCTATTGTATGTATCATTTGACTGCAAGCATGTTGCTTCGCTGCGCTCACCCTACGTTCCCCGACCCTTCATCGATTAAAAGCCGTGCGCGCGCCTGGCATCATAACTCGTATTGTGAGACGGCGTGACTAGCAGTCTATCTCTCTCTTGTCTCTGATCCAACTTATTTCATACTACTTATTTAGGAGTCATCTCGGTAGTATTTAAATTGGCAACATTTTGACTTTTTCAAAACTGCTCAAATAATTTTTTGGACCACGGGAACGTAATCTCCGCAAAAAACTTAATCCTTTCATATAAAGGTTTTCACTGTATACAGATCCTTTTTTGAGTCGACACTCTACCTATATATCCCTACTCTATGACTGAAAGGAAAGATTTAAAAGAAAAACTTGGCATCCACCCAATTAAATTATCGTGTTAATCAAAATTATTCATATTTCACATTTACAATAATCTCTATTGTTTCCATAATGAAGTTAATGCATTCCAAAGAGAGCAAAAAACAGTATTGCACTCCTTCATTGAAATACAGGGTGTTTCAGCAGATCCCGCGGCTCTGCTTTCCATTCAACCTGCCATAAAATATGAAATATATGACTTCATCTCATCATCTGCATGAGTGAATTAGTAAGATTTCTATGCACACCCACAGTTTGTGAAATACTACGATTTCTATGCACATCAAGGGATCCGGTGTGAATGAATTCAAGCTTTGAATTTGATCGGGATGAAAGACAAGCGTTGTCATAATTCATTCGACCTTCGGGCTCGTGCATACACATGTTGATCTCGAAAAATGCAATGAAGATGGATACTGTAAGGCTATTTAAATTCGCGGGTATTATATTTCGCTGTTGCGTCAATCTGGTCATTTCGCACTAGTTTGTTGCAGTACAGGAGTCTGGCGGAAGAACCGTCTCTTGGATGCCTACGAAAAGTGCAACGCGTGATGAACTACTGCCCAACCCTCAAACCTGGGGAAGAAGAGACAATAGACGAGGAATAAGAAAGTACTGTATTATGGAGTCTCTGTATGTGTATTGTGTTGTACGCCTGTAATGCGTTTATAATAAAGAATTTTATACATTTAAAATCTATTTCGATGTCATAGTTTGCGTCCTCCATTCCTATGTAGACTTACACTTACTCGTCATACAGAACAGGAAGAATTTTGACCTCTAAAATTTTCGCAGAAATTTCGTGAACGAGAAAATTAATAGATTTCATCATTACTGCCATAATTTTCGACAGGAAGTCAAAGAATCATTACAACAAGTGGTTTACAAAACATTAATATCCTATTATGGAAAAAATTTGATCACAGGATCATTATTCTAGGCATGAGTTAAATTTTAAGTGAGAACTGAATTGTCCCCCACCGGGCTTACATCTGCTACCATGTGATGCCTGGGTTGCATACACGAGCCTCCTATGCTCTATCCGATGTACACGTGCGGCGGTAGGTGTACCTGCGGTTCTCAGAGCACTTCTGTGGATTGTGGTGTTCTGCAGTTGCTTCTAGCTGTACGATAGGAGAATATTCTGTCAAAACACGACGCAGGTTTATAACTAAACTGAAAAAGTCATGAAATGTGTGTGAGAAAAGTTAAATTTATGCAGTCGAGTAGAACTTAGCCGACTGAGAAAGGCATCAGCAGTCCTCGGAGTTTTGTTGTGGTTTTTTCTCTGAGTTCCCCCAAACACGACTAAATTGCAATTTCGCAGATCATCTTTGTGATTTAGTGGGCTCGCTAGGTTTGTGCAAGAGCTACTGACGTTTTCTTCCTAAACTCGCACACGGCTTCCTGTTGTTTTTAATTTGTAGATTGTCACCCAACATCAGTAAAACGACAATTCTCAGGCTATAACTCCAATCGTCAAGCAAGTCAAACATTGTCGCAACACTGCAGTCTCTGTGATGCGATTATAGAGTAATGCTTTGTTTGTATTCATCAAATAAATGTAAATTGTGATGATCTGTAAATGTTTCGAATTCAATATAATTTCTAGAATCCTTGACAACAAATGACGCTTTTACTTGTCGGCACATAAAAATGGTAGCAGAGCGTGTAAATGATCCGTAATCTAGTCAACTAAGCTCATGAAATATAATTCCTAAGACATTCTAAAGCTATAAAGCGCTCAAAGACTAAAATCTGACACGAATAGAAAATTCCGTAAAATATGCCTGTAACTAGACTTATTCCCCAATCGAAGTACAAACGACTTTTGAAGCAGCTACAGCTAAAGCTTGACAATGCTAGCAATAAAAACGAAGAAGCTTTGAGCTTGTTAGGTAAAGAGACATCGCAGAAGTACGTGAAATGTAGTGAAGAAATTGCGAATTTGAAGGCATTGCTGAATGAAGTTAAGAACCAGTATGAGAGTTACATCGAGTTGTCCGACAAAATCATCGAAGATCTCAGCGATGATCCGAAGTCCACTGTATATGAAGACGAGTCATCACGCGAGACCGTGAATGTAGAGTTGTTATCTCAAAAAATTAACGACACTGTAAAATTGCTGAAGTGCTTCGTTATAGAAAGCGATTTGACGCAGAGCCGTAGCGATAAAGAAGAAAGCGATAGACTTGTTGAAAAACATGAAGAAAATATTGAGAGGCGGCACAGAGAGAATTTAGAAGCTGAAGCGAAGCGGCATGACGATTTGATTAATTTGCAAATAAAAACCATTGAACTTAATGAACAACAAAGAAGTAAGGAAAAAGAAAAACTCGATAATTCAAAATCGTTCGTAAAACTTCATCCGATAAAGCCACTTGAATTTGACGGTGAAATCACGGAGTATCCAGCATTTATTTCAAATTGGTATGCTACCGTTGATTGCCAAAATCTAACAGACGGAGTGAAATTACGATATCTTCAAGATGCGTTAGGGCCTATACCGAGACGAGCGATTTCAATGCTAAAATCAGATCACGAGTATAGAACTTGCACTATCACTGCTAGAGAAAAGGTACGGCAACCAAACTGTTCTAAAACGTGCCTACCTAAAGAAGATAGAGAACTTGCCGAGCATTAGCAAGTCAGATGAAATTTTGAAACTTCGAAATTTTGCCGACGAACTGGATATATGCTGTCATGCTTTATCTGAATATGGCATTGACTCAGATTCACAGGATCTGATTCTTCTAAATACTCTTGGCAAACTGCCCAAAGATTTGAGATATCAGTTCACTAAATCTGTCGCGGTAGTCAGAAAATGAAGCTGTCATCCTTGAGAAACTTGTTGGAAGAGCACCTGACGATTTTTGAGGAGATTGACATTGATCGCACAGAAATTGATATCCTATCCGAATATGAGCAAACTTTTTTTCGGAAATGATAAAAGAAACTCGCGCCCACAGTATTCAAATAATAAGCACGCGAATTATCGAAATTTCCACCATTTGCAGACAACTGACAGAGGAAATCGCATTCGATATTCGGAGAAACAGGTGTCGCCTTTTTCGGCTTGTAAATTTGCAAGGAAATGGGTCACTGGAATGAGACTGTCCTAGATTTTTAGATCGGGAATCTCGAATTGATGCGCTAGGCCAATGTTGTCTTAAATGTTTCCTGACGAATCATCGAACATATGAATGCCGAAAGCGATTATACTGCCCACATTGTAAGTCCGAAAATTCCATAATCGAAGTCTTTGCCCTCAGAAATTTTCAAATGCTGATCGATGTAGTAATAACATTGAAAGTAATGTCAGGCCTACTTCACAGACAGCCGTTGAGCCAGTTGACCGACAGGAAAAGTCCTTCTACACAAATGATGACAAATCAAGCGATGAAGACAAAACGAGTACTTTACCTAAAACAAAGTATGTTATCTTCCCAACAGCTGTTGCGTTCGTTAAATCAACCGACAAACCGTTTCGTGTACGCAAATGCAGAATGGCGTTTGACACTGTGAGCAGAGATCCTACATAACCGAAGCCTTCGCGAAGGAGTTGAAGCTGAAACGAAGTTCAACAGAAAAAGTGGCTGTACATACGTTCGCTAATCCAGACCCTACTAACATATCATGTCATCAATCTGCGATAGCAATCGAACCTACATCAGGAGAAAACATACGAATAGAAGTCAGTATTGTCAAAAATATGCATGCCAATGTTGTGCGAATGCCTATTGACTCCAACTACTTGGAAAGCAAAATGAAGAGTTACTTTCTGGCCGATCCCGGACCAGAATCACCTGAGGAAAATCCAATAGACATTTTGATAGGAAACGATTTTTATGATTGTATAATTCAGCCCGAGCGAGTAGAATTAGTGCCACAACAAATCTGGTTAAAGAAGTCCTTATTGGGATGGATCATTACCGGACGAGGTGTTTGTACGTCCCGAATCTCACATTTTGCCGCAGAAAGCGGAACTATGGCAATGTACGCTAAGGACCTCAGCACATGGACTACAATCAAACCCCTTGACATTCGAAAGCGAAGTTCCGATAAATGACAAGTTGGACATTATGTCAAACTATTGCGAAAAGAATGATTATTCGAAGTTATGGTCGTTAGATTCCATCGGAATTACTGACTGCCCAGAACAATCTGATGACGAAGTAGCCGTTCGAAAGTTTGAAGACACTGTTAAATTCCGTGATAACCGATATCAAATCGCTTTCCATGGAAAGATGAATTGCCCAACTTACCCACTAATGAAAATGTGGCTCTGGGCCGATTACGATCAATGTGCTAAAGGTATGGAAACGGACCAGTAATGAAGAAGGTGGATGATGACATCATTCAAAAACAAGAAAGTGATGGAATTATTGAGAAAATCAATGCTGATAAAGAAGATAAAGAAACATGCGGTGTTGTTCATTACCTTCCCCACCAAGTCGTGATGAAAGATGATAGTCGACTACAAAAGATGCGACTAGTATTCGATGCGTCAGCGAAAACTAAAAAGCAATTTGTCATTGAATGACTGCCTTCTGCGAGGACCAGTAATATTGCAAAAAATCCCTGGGATTTTAACGCGAATTCGCTTCCACAAAATTCTGACGGTATCTGATATTCAAGCAGCATTCTTGCAAGTCGGTATTCAAGAGATCGACAGGGATTGCACTAGGTTCTTCTGGTTAAAAGATATCAATGCTTCTATGAACTATGAAAATCTTCAAGTTTATCGATTTTCCAGAGTTCCATTCGGAATCATATCTTCTCCCTTTCTTTTGGCACAAACCATCCATCACCATCTTTTCAGACACAGTCGGAATCTTCGAAACAAATTAGTGAGAATCTATACGTTGACAATGTCTTTGCTGGATTTGATAATGAACAAGAAGCTAAAAGGTTTTACCGAGATGCAAAAGAGATATTTCAGGCAGCGAATATGAACCTGAGAGAATGGTCTTCGAACTCGAGCCTTCTAATAGATAAGATGAAGGAAGAAGATAAGGCCAGTGGTGACACTGTCAAGTTACTAGGACTGCAATGGAATACTTCTGATGATACGATGTCTTTGCGAAACAAAAACCGAAATAAGGGCACAGTACAATTTACCAGGAGTAACGTCCTGAAGACATTTTCTCAAGCGTTTGACCCTTAACGGTTACTATAATCCTGTTTTGATACAATTCAAAATTCATGTTTCAGTCATTATGTATCAAGGGATATAATGAAGAACAAATAATTGATGACGAACAATTATTCAAGCTGTGGATTTCTTTATGTGCCGACCTTGAAATCATTTTCGAACACAAAATCAACAGACACATAGAGTGTAGGCGGCAATCAAGAGATGCAGTTATGCTGTTTTACAGATGCGTCAGAAAATTCTTATGGTGCGTGTCGTATATGTCCGAATACTTCGATGGCACTCAACATAGAACACATCTGAATCATATCCAAGGCGAAGGTTAGTCCAAAACCGTGTTTCAATTCCAAGAACAAGAAAAAGTGTTTGTCAATACCGAGACTGGAACTCTTGGCTATACTGATTGGAGTTCGCTAAACACGACCTTTATAAGAAATGAAATTAATACAGCCGATTTCGTCGTGCATTCTGTGGTCTGATTCAATGATAGCACTTCAGTGGATAACATGCAAGAAAACACTGAACGTTTTTGTACGCAATCGAGTCGACGAAATCAAGAGAACAGCAAGCGAGTTTGATTTTCGATATATAAATACTCGGGAAAATCCTGCCGACAAATTGACCTCGAAGAATTTGTTCACAAGTTCTGATCACAACAATTGCTGGTGGCATGGTCCTACTTGGCTTTCACGGAAATTCTGAAAATTGGCCTAAGTGGAATTTGCAGCCATTTACTCCCTCGATGGAACATGAGTACGAAGAAGAACTTGTCAAAGAAAAATTGAGGCTTTTTTCCATTCTACGGAGTCTCATCGATCGATTTCAATCTCACCCTACGGTGACCGGAATGAATATTGAAAGATACTCAAAATTGTCGAAAGTGTTGAGGTTTGTGGTGCTCATTGAGAAAGCTATCGAATTTATGCAAGGTAAACGGCCAGCTATGACAATCTCTCCTCAGATACAGAAAAACGTGCTAATGAAGTGGATCAAGTTAATCAGTCATCAACTTATGCAGAACAATTGGAGTTATTGACGATTAATCGAGATAGCAAACTAATTAGGCAACTTGGTTCTGAAACTAACATACGATGGAGTTATTCGAAGCTTTGGAAGACTTGCGAATTCTGATTTATGAGTTTATGAGTCTAAGATGGCCGATATTGATGCCGAAAGATCATTATTTGACCAAATTAATCATTCGAGATGTTCATGAAAGACATGATTTGCATCCAGGGACAAGTCAAGTACTCTCCAAAGTGCGAGAAAAGTATTAGGATTCCAAGTGTGGCGACGAGCTATTAAATTCTGTGCTAAAAGACTGTCACGTGTGTAGGAAGCATTCTGGGTCCTCATTTTAAACCTCCGGAAGATGCCAGCTTGGCCTGCAGAGAGAGTAACAAGACATATTCCATTCATTTATTGCGGCGTGGACTATTTTGGACATATTCTTATTCGAGGAAATGAGGAAAGCGGAAAGTTTGGGTGTGCTTTATTCACATGTCTCATTACGAGAGCCATCCACTTGGAGGTCGTTCGAGAATATGACAACTGAATACTTTATCCAGGCTTTCAGAAGCTTCGTCGCGCGATTTGGAACACCATAGCTAATTTACTCTTATAACGCAAAGCAATTCAAATTGGATAATCAGCTCCTGAAACATTGGTAAGGACCGGAATTTAATGAAGTCATAACAAGTTACATGACAGCGGAGAACATAACGTGGAAGTTTCATTCCAGAAAAAGTCCCCATGGTTAGGAGGCTTTTATGAAAGATTAGTTGCGATTGTAAAAAAGCCTACTGAGAAAAAGAGTAATTGGTCGCGGATTCCCACATCTCTTAGTGTGAGCTCCAAACTAATCCTAGCGGAAGTGGAGGCACTAGTGAATTCCAGACCACTTGTTTATATCGACTCTGACAGAAATAGTTCAAGACCAATCTGCCCAAACGACTTTCTGTCTATGAGTTTCTGCGTTTGGAATGCCCTATAATGGAGTGGATGACACCAATGACTTGATTTATGAGGGCTCTACTGAGGAAGCTTATGCAAATATTTTGGGAAACAGACAGAAACTTCTTGATCAATTTTGGATGTTAAGGCAAGAAGAATAATTTGAAAGGCTTGAGGGGAGCGTTATCAAAGCAAGCTAAAAGGTTCAAGGTATTCTGAAAATTGCACCAACTGTTGGTATGATAGTAACTATCAAAGACGATCATTTAAGAAGAAGTCAATGGAAATTAGGAAGAATCACAAATTTGATCAAGAGTAGAGACGGTGAAACAAGAGTTGCCGAAGTGAAATTGGCAAATGGTGCGATTACTCGCAGAGCACTCAGCTTACTTATTCCCGCTCGAAACAGTGGAACATGCGGAACCTCCTAACTCTGATACCTCACCGAACTAAACGCACAGGTACACAATGAAAGTAAACCGCGGGTGCGAGGAAGACAAGCAAAAGGTACAGCAAACGAAAAACTACAGAACCTGTTCCAAAAGAAAATTAGCAGTGATAACATTGACAATGATTGCAATAATGGCTTAAGTGACTAATAACGGTGACATAAACAGTGAGCAACGGTACATTGCTGTAATCTATAATCGCATTGTTTTTTAAAAAAAGGCACATTACGTATTTCATTCAGTAACATCACATTTAACTTTCATAATGTGAATCAGTTGCGTTTCGGTGCAGAAGTGAGAAACTGCTGATATCTATTATTCATTCAATGAATTATTCTTCGTATACCTCGGTGATTACTATTGACATTTGATTGATACGTCTACGATGTGTGAAATCTTCTGAGTAACTCAGAGTAACGTTCATATGATCTTCTTCTACTCAAGCACTCACTCGATCGATCCGGACAACTGAAAGTGTGGAACTTTTTGTGTGTGTAATATATTTGTACTTAAGGATTTTTGGCGGGCGGGAGTGTCCGCAACACTGCAGTCTCTGTGCTGCGATTAATAGAGGTAATGCTTTTGTTGTATTCATCAAATAAATGTAAATTGTGATGATCTGTAAATGTTTCGAATTCAATATAATTTCTAGAATCCTTGACAACAAATGACGCTTTTACTTGTCGGCAC
>CAJQUW010002638.1:0-24142 GCA_907163375.1 Prostheceraeus crozeri | reverse complement strand
CTGATCACAACGGCTTCTTTTTCGGACGGACAGGCCAATCTCAAGCGGTATTCTTCATTTGGCTGTTCACAAGTCTTGCGGCTTTCTATAAAAATAAAACTTTATTCGACATCATAATTATAGAAATATTCCATTCTGTAACTTGTTTGTTGAAATGTATGAAATAGCGCTGCAAATATCTTTCTGTGTTTGGTGAGGTAAATTTCTTCCAGTAGCGATTGCGCGCCTAATCGACAGGGAAAAGGATATCTGAAGTCCTAAATCTGCTTTGGTGAACTTTCATGTACTTGTCCCTGTTAATACTTTATCGATGCACATCGTTGTATCTCCACTCTCCAATCGTGCCCAGCCAGCCTTGAAAGTTTCATTGCCTACCTACTTTTCGACAATTGCACTCTTAGGGACATGCACAATTATTTATATCACTTTTTTCTTTTTTTTCATGCTTGATGTATGAGCAAATCTTTTAGGTAAGCCATTTTGATATCACTGAACTGTTCCGGAGTACAGAAGTGCTTGGACATATCGAAAAAATTTCAACCTAAGTTTGAACTGGATTATCTACATAACCTAAGATCATGGACATCTATATGACTACGAGCGCACCTGGACATGACACAACCTATATATTATAAAAGTATATGTATAGTATGTATATCAGATCTATGGTAGGTCTTATTTACATGTAGTTTGAATTTCGTTTGTCTTCACCCTTTAGCCATTAACCTAGATTCGTGACATAGGATATTATTGAATTAGTATGATCTAGAATCTCGGATTTCCATGCTGTGCAGAACAGTACTCGGATGCTTCGCATCCTTGAACCTGTCTACACATGGAAATCTAGATTTAGTCATTTATTATACACAGGAATGCTCCAAAACAAATTTGAATGGGATGTTTTAGATAACATAATTTGCCGATATTTTTGATCTAGTCTGTCTCCGTAATTTGATAGCCTAGGGACCGGATAGGTAAGAGGTTTCCAAGAGAAACAACAAAACATCAAAAGGATGAACAACTCTGCTTATTTCTTTTTTAAGTTTGAAATATACCTACATTACTTGACGGAAAAAGAGGAGCGCACGACAACCTCCCATTAGGAAATGTACTGGAACGCTGTATTCAAAGCCAATGCAAAGCATTTGCGTAGTTAACTAAAACGTGTTTGTCCAAACAAATGAACGTGTTCGAACAAAACGAATCATTAATTTGTCCATACTGAAGGGTAGAATCTTAAAAATCCCCCTCATTCAGCGGTTTAGCTACTCACCCTGCGGCTAATCTATTTGTCTTGCTGGAATCCGCAGGGTGGGTCCTGGATTTCTAGCAGTGCCTTTTCTGGATAATACCTACAGTGCTTAACCGATGGCATGCGGTGGCTTTGTGGCTAGTTGGGCCTGCTTGCATGTCGCTAATGTCTATATGTCGCTGGTTCGGACCTACCAACGTATTTGATAAGAACCCCAACAGTCCGAACGCATTGTCTCGATGGTGTTGATGATTTCATGTATCGGTGAGACTAATTCTAAACATATATAGATTTGCGGTGCCCGCTGTTTTAAAGTTTCATCATGTTTCGGGAGCGCACATCCTCGAGCCTTATGTAGTAGTATTTTCTTGTGTACGGTCTTTTTTGCCTGAATCAATCATCAGATTTTGCGCCTTTGCTCTACTTCGTTGTTCTGGCTTAGTTTCACGACCAGTGACGGTCCAAGCATTAATGCGCGAGGATTACGCATGTTTGCCAAGAATTACAGTCCATATGACAATCGTTGACACTGCGGAGAGGAAGGTAACTCTACTTCCTTGTTTCAGAAGCACTTGATAGTCCATCAACCAATTGATAGATTGCGTCTAAGACGTCGAGAATTAAAGTAACTCCAGAATTAATGATTAGATGTAGTGGCTTTATATACTACTAATTTCCAATAACTAGCAGTAGACATTTTAAACATTATGTTTGATGGGCAGAATGAATATAAAAAGTTTGGATTACAATTTTTGGTAGTCTGTCTTTGTCAGTCAGTAGGAGTGCAGTCTCCTCTGAAAATGTTTCTAACTTGCCAATTTGAACCTTGCAGATATTTGAGAAATTGAGTCGGAAAATGGGCCCTGGCTTTGGCGAACAAAGCATAAAAACATGCCATCCGAGCTATCAGGAAGATACACGATTCTTTCGTGGCGACGGCGGAAGTTCCGTGAAGCTTCTAACTGGCCGATATGATGTTCCAAAGACATGTGATAGAAACAGTATTCAGCTGGGGACGATGACTGGATTATGTTTGGCAAGGAATACAAAACTTCTCCAAGCCAGGTGCAGATGTTCTCATTTGACAGACATGTTCTTCCTAATCCAATACATACATAGTATCATAATAGTCTTATTTAAGTATGGAATCTGAATAACGTCCAACAGAAGCGGTACAGAAATTACTCGAACTTAAAAATTACACAGATACGTTAACTAAAAAAGCTTGTTTGAGTAATAATAATGACGAAATAATTAACTATCCAATAAATGACGCGACACGAGGGCGGGGCTAGGTTCAGTGAAGTCATTGTATGTCAGGATGGTTCAGTGACGATCACACACTATCTGATTAAGTCTGTCTTGTTCCCAGATCTAGGGAGTAAACTTATCGACGGGTGTTTGGAAAGCGACGGATTGCAGGGTCAATCAGCTAGTCGAGACAGCAGTTGCTCAAAGCTCCTGCACACGAAAAAGATTGGTCACCCCGATCGGAGATTTGCTTAGCACGCGGTTATGAGCGATGTGCCACCCGCAGAGAAATGTACAACTAGAGATTGGGTATATCGAAGTTGGGGTGTGGCAGAGTGCGGAGTGAATTACAGGTTAGAGCGGATTCCTGCCAAACCAACTTCCCGCGACATGTTGTCGAGTAATCCTTCTCCAGAGGCCGCCTGTCGCGCGGTCCCTCTCTACCTGGGGGTTGAGGGCACCCGGTGTTGGACCTGCCCATTTATTTACAAACAATGGCTGGGCCGAAAAAACGTTATTTAACTGCTGCTGATGAAAGCTAATAGGATCGTGGCGGCCGTCGGAGTTACACCGCAAGACACGACATAGGATCATTTCCATCGACAGGCGATCATGTGTATATGTATTGGCTTAATATTCGGCAGAATTACATGTTGTTAATTATCGCAGTTACTGATGGATCTTACAACACTAGAAGGCCCATTTCCATAATTGAAACATCGGTAGAATTACGATTATACTATTGAGGTAGACCCGGGACACTGCACTTATCTAATTACAGCCATCACAATTGTGCTATTACCTCTGTTATACATCCCAGATGTAGCGCTCTGGAATGCCCCTTTCTATAGGTCATTATGTCGGTTGTCAGACTAGGAGAGGGTTCTCATGAAAAGTTCGCTTTACAACGCCAAGTGAAACAAGTGCTTGATCTGTTCATCTATCCTAGACTGTACACAAGCGGCTTCTCTCACATTCAATGATCTTAGTTTTGTTTAGTCCTCGAAATAGACGATTCTTCATGAGGCAACTTTTCATGCGTTCATCGATACTATTTATGCTCAAATGCATTTACATATGACTACCACCCACATCCATGTGTTTGAATATCAAAAGGAACATCATTCACATATTTTTATTTATGACTCATGAGCGCACCAGCATATTGTTTTGCAGCACGTTGGCCCATGCTATCACCTGCATACTGTAGATACAGTATACATGTACTGTAGAAGAACCCTATACTGGCCAGATTAGATGTATGTGCATTATGTGACAATAATTACAAGACAATAATAAGAAAAAGCAATTGTCAAAACATTGCACTTCGGCAGCTGTATGCTTCAAAACAATTTAAGCCGCCTGTTCTTTGATGCAGAAAACATTTTCAAAAGCTCATCAAAGTCGAGGGAATGAGTGTATGTCGCCAAGAAGGACAAAATCACTAAATTACTTTTCCTTTTTCGGGTCATAGAGCGCCGATAAGGAGTCAGTACTCGAGTGAGAGTCGAAAATGAGGCTTCACACACTGCAGTGCTAGCTCCAAACGTAGAAGCTCCTGCGAACAATGTGTACACATCTGGAAAAGCAGATCGTAAAGGATGCAATAATGCACAAAGGTCACTGAAACATTTGTGTTTTGTCCCATCAAATTCTTTCAATAAGAAAGCTTTTGCAACAACAGATTCAGTCTCAAGGGTTGATGTAAGTCCGAGCATGCTTGCAAGAGGTTGTAGATACTTTGATTCCATAAAGTGTGGATTCGAGGGCCATAATGCTGATAATGAAGAGGAAATTTCACTATTTCTCCCGCCAAAGCGGGCGTCAAGCTCACCAATGACATTGTCTAAAATTTCAATGAAAATTGGTCTATCACAGTCGTTATTCGAACCGACTGAATTGAGAATGATGCTATTGCTAAGATCATTCGGCAGCTTTCGTGTTCTCTTTGAATCATCGGGTGACAAATCGTAGTCATTTCTCACCAATTGATCGATCGCAGTAAAATGAAGGTCAATGTCATTGCGAATTGCCAATATTTTCTTCACGGATGATGTTTATCAATCTTATTCCTTGTTCGACATCACAATCACGCGATTGTAGGTATTTGTCAGCCGGAGCAATCAAGTCTAGCAGCTTGTGAATAACATGAGCTATGAACATGAACCGGTACTTCTGAATCATTTTTGCTAAACCACCAGCTTGAACACATATGTTGGAGTCATTGGCTTGTGCCTCACAATGTTCCATAAGTCGACCAGGTGATGCCAATTTTGAATAATACTGTTATTGGTGGATTGATGTCCACTCCAACGCTGATCCAACAACGAGAAAACTTTGTTCCAGCGTACAACTCTGACACTTTTGGCATTGTACAAATTTGTAGATGTTGTTGCAAGTTCCGAAGAATTTTTCAACATGGGGATTTTCCGCAATGGCATGAACAATAACCAAGTGCAGCTGGTGGTTGAAACAATGGACGTACGGAATTTCCTTTCCAAGTTTCTCAGCATTATTTTCTGGACACTCCTTTTCTTCCCTGACATGACGCTTGCGCCATCATAACATTGGTCAACATTCGTGAGGCATCAATTCCACATCCTTCCAAGCTAGATACAGAACATCAGTTAATGAAATGCATCCAACTTTTTGGTTGATGTCATATCAACTAAAGTCTCACGCACACTACCGTCCTTTACAAAGCGCACCACAACTGAGATATTCTCCACATTCTGTGCATCACGAGTACCATCTGCTTTCAGTGTGAAGAAAGGAATATCAGCGGTGTTTGATATCTTTTGCAGCATGGTCGACCACAACCCTCCGGAAATGTCGATTTATTTCGTTTTGAATCATAACTGATGTGTACGACGCAACTCTCGGAATAGTTTGTAGTACTCCTTCAACAGCTTGTCCTTGACTAAGGTGTACTCAATAATCGGAGAAACAATCCCGACGGCTGAGAGTCATTTTCGTCGTCCAGTGACGATGCACTCGCGCATCCATCTCCCCGAAGAGGAAGCTCATTGAGGCAAATAAACTGGACAATCTCGAAGATCGACTGCACATAGTATCTATTCCTCTCAAGCTGTTTGTCGAACAATAGAGTAGACACCTGCTGGACATCTTGATCGCGTCTTTGTCGCTCTTTCCATAAGGCCATTGCAGTTAAATGAAGCTTTGAGGTCTCTTGCTTTGAAAAGCCTTTCATCCGATCTAGTGCATGCTGCCAATTTCAATAACCAATTGTGGTAAAGTAGGGTCGCTATGAACTGCGTTAAAATGTCTACAGCAATAACAGAATGCCGCATTCTTGGACAGCGAATACTCCAACCACTCACGCCCTCGAAACCAGTTGGAATGAAAGTCTCGTTTTCGGCTGCCATACTGCTTCGGAAAATAAACTGTCTGTGAAGGCTGTGCTGGTTCACCATCCAACCGTCCTAGATCATCAATAATAGCGACAGCTTCAAATGAAGAAGATTCCGTCGTCGATTTTTGATTCAACTGCACATCTGAAATGCAAGAAGAATAACTATAAGAATATTCATTTGACCATTTTCTCAAATGTGCTGATTAAAATCATTATCATTGAGTCTCTAGAAGCATTTGGTCAGTCATTATTTGAATGTGCTTCATAACCCCCCATTTCTTCGAATGAACGCCGCTCTGAAGCAAATGCCGAACTTACATGTAGTGTCTGAGTTCGTTGAAGTCCAATAATTCTCAAGGGCAGGCATCCGATAGTTTTGAGTAATTAGCCCATCGTTTCATAAAAATTCGTGTTTTGTAAAATCTGTTAATTTTTTGGGTTTACAGAGATATCAACAAAAAGATATTTTACTGAAAAGCTACAAATGCAAAGCAACATTGCTTGGCTACTCTATCTCTCGCCATGATACCTCGCATTCAATTACAGTTTTTTACTAATTTCATGAAGATTTATTTTGATTATTATCATATATTCTAATCAAATAGATATCAGGTATACATTGAGAATCCATGATCATGTGTGAACTTACTGGAAATATGGTACATGTCTTCAGTGACCGAAGTAGACACAGAATCGCAGGCTGCAAGCTCTGCTTGCGTCGATTCAGGAATTGAGGCGTGGCCCGTGTCTTCTTTTCTAACTTTTGAAAAATAATTCAAAAGGGTAGAACCATTTCCAGAAATCCTCCTGCGCTTCATCTCAGATTTTTGCGTCAAACTCTGAAAGACCATAAGTAGAAACTATAATGACTAATGCATGAACGCATGTCGTGCAGTATGTATTAATTTTATAGAGCATTACATGCATCCTGAGAAAATGAGAAGCAGCTCCCCTTGGAACTCGTCTCTTTATCAGTTGACCAAAAATTAGGGCTCTGCACGGTGCACCGGTGCACTGCTTTTCGCATGCACCAGTTCTTTGGACGGGACACCTAGTGTGCATGTAAGTGATTGTAGAACAATTTCTGCTAATGCATATCAAGATGCTTCATGTCGCTCAGGAAAGTAAAGTGATTTGTAATCTTCTCTATTATGTTATTGAGCGATGATCCAAGCATGTCGAAAAGTCAAGATAGAAAGCATTTTCACTCCTCAAGTTCAAAAGCACTTCGAGTTACTACACAGTGGTTGCCACGCAGGAGACAGGCATGCCAATTGAGTGAGCTAGATCTACCAACTAGGTTTCTAATAAGCTACATGTAAATCTACTCGGACCAAAGAGACGCATGAATTTTTCCATAAACGCATGCTGCAGTTGATGTAGCATGGCAATTGTACATCCACCGACATGAATTGGACCTATTTGTTGAATAACCTCTTATTTGACCTTGCACTATGGTCAAATGCCGGTGCATCGGTTCTTCAAGGTGTGGAAGCACACAGCCCTACAAATCACGGTCATTCAATGGCCTTGTTCCAATAGCCTATATAGACTTAATGTACTAAAGAGGCTCGGCATTCAACAAAAATTGCAAATGTACAATATTCTGAGAACATTAGCTGAAATTGAGCCACATCTTCCACGGGAAATTACATTTGAAGATTACATGACTTTTTTGTGTAAAGATTTCTGTCCAAAATGTTTTCAAAAGAAACAGCGACGAACTCGAGAAATTCAATTGTCGCATTATTTTTTGCTGTCACATTTTTATTTTGTTTTGGCATAAATACTCATTCATCTTTATGGCACGTTGATCATTCATTGCAGCTCACTTGACATTCACCTCTGCATTAACTTTCCGTATGTCATTTATTTGCTATCATTTGTAGGATGCATGCCAACAAAATGCAAATTGATCAATATTTTGGTTGAAACAATGAATGCAGACATCAAGTTTTCAGTCGTGCGTGTTTGCAGATGCATGTGTGTGTAATCTGTGTAGATATATATTGGGTCCCTATTCCTAAACTAGCTACCTCCAAGATGAGATGGAACCATCATCTCATGATCGAGCTGCTGGCGAATTGAATGATGCATTAAACTCCGTTCTCATCCACCAGGCGTTGGTCCTTCTCAGATGGCTAGTCCGATCAGGGTGCCTGCTAGATTCACTGACTGTCGAAGTCGCTGCATTCAACACTACACCCAGACAGGTCATCCGAACAAGGTAGATAGGGCGGGAAAGTCAGACTAAATTATTGAGTGGGCCAACCTAACTAGGGGACATCCTATTGCTAATGGCCAAGTCAGTGATGCATCTAAGCCCATGAGTCTTTCTTCCTTCGACTGCTTCGTTCAGCGTTACTCTAACGTATTCCCGCCAAATACAACCACCCAGGAGTGATTCCCGGGGCCGAGGGTTGTCACGTCGAAGTAAGTCGAATCTGCTGCCAGAAACGACGGAGCGACAGGGCTCTGGTGCCGCTGTGGAGGTTGCTTCGCACTGTAAATTGCATCACCAACTTTGAATGAGATTTCATCATTTCATTGAATTGGAAGTTCAATATTTTTCATGTTTGGGGCTACACTTACTAAAAACTTAAATCCGACTGTTTGTAGATAATGCACTTGTATGATCAGTTCAATGTACGTATCGTGAAGTCAAGTCACAAGTCGTCAGGATAATAAATTGATAACTCGAACGTTAATAAATCACCTTGGCGAACAAATGAGATGCAAGAAGCCGTTGTTGGAAAATGTACAGTTATAAACATGTGCGCACGGATCAAGACTCACCTGGAACTCTGTTTGATAATGGATTAAACAGCTTCCGGGCTTCGGCTTTGCATCCCAAAATCTCCAGACGATTTATCACTCAGCAGGAAGTCCACAGCGATGCTCGCTTTATCAATTTGATCGCCTTGCTTCAGACCATGTTCTTGATAAAAGCGGCAAATGCGTTGAACCATTTCTTGTTCGGGTAATGTAAGCAAAATTGTAATACGTGCGAAACTGACAACCCAAGTAGTGCAAACACTCACAAAGAATTATGAAGCTCAGATCCAAGCAAACGGCGCTGACAGCGCGTTTCACTTACTTCGGCTGTCATTAATGACATAATCACGATTGCCCCACGTCGTGTTTGAATGAATTCACCTAGCAGGTACAGTACACGTAGGCTAGGAATAAGAAACAAGGAGAAGGAAAGACAGGAAGATGATGAAAATTGTCAAACTTCTCATACAATCTCAAATTCTCTTGTGACCCCTTTTTGTTTACTCATGAGTGCATGACCATGAATGATTATTGCCTGCAGCCATGCTCAACAAGATTTGGGGGGGCACAAAAGCCATCTGGGGGGGGGGGCTGGTACCACTGGCCCCCCTGACGCCACGGGCCTGATCCTCTCAATGAACATAAGAAATCAATTTGGATCAAAGCCATCCTCACCGACTGTGCGTTGGGGCCTCCCAACGTCTAAAATTTTTCCCGACTGCACTTTGAGTCCTGCCAACGTTTTCCACCCTCTCCGAAAGAGCTTCAATTCTTATGCATATTTCATTGATCCAAATGCATCTGTGTTCAATTACCAAAGCAGTTCCTAGATGGATGTGCGTATGTGATACCGCGGGTTCTATATGCCGATGGCATTTATCGATATGGTTGAGGTACTAGTACCATGCAACTAATTAAATGAGTACTAAAATGAGTACGAATTAAGTACTGTGCTTTCGAACCCAAAGAGTTCAAAAATGAGTATTAACATTTTCGAACTCAAATAGAAATAGAAAAAGCAAAAAATGCAATAGTTCAACCCAATTCGGTGAACTATTGTATTTTTTGTTTTTTCTATGCTATTTGAGTTGAACTGAAAGTCTGAATTATTTGACCCTTGACCTCATCCAATACAATGATGTTAATACACTGAGGCTAAAAGCAACATGATTGTGAAGAATTTCAATAATTGCTGATTAGATGCAATACCAAAAAAGTACGAAAATAATAAAGAATCATATTTGAAATTTCAAACATGCATACATAATAAGCAGATAATTTCAAATTCAAAAATTCTGAATTTGTGAATATCTTTGTTTATATTGCTAGGAAGAATCCGTTATGTAATTTCAACTTATTTCACCAAGATCCAAATTCCAAATTATCAGCCAAAATTCCAAATATTGAAACTAAAATATCACGCCAAAAGTATTGTGCCGAATTAATTTTCCTTCAGTCAAAAGTTGCATAATACATTGGAAGGGTGCTACTAGCAATCTGGTAGCCATAGCTTGCTTAGTTTAAAACATATTCAAAAAAATCGTCACGTGGCGAAGAATACCCCTCAGTGGGTCGATTAATCATGATAGTTAGTCGAATTTCGGCGCACACAGTCATTTTCTGCTGAATTTCCCCGTTTCAGATTGGATTTCATCCTGGGCCGGTCCGACACCGGCAAAGACTCCGATCCAGAAGATATGAAGGCGCCTATTTCCTCTCACATCCTCAAAGTTGAGTCCCAAGTGGACGATATCGACTCCAAACTCGACTACATCATCGAAACCTACAACCGTGATCGCATCAAGCTTCTTGCCGCCTCCAAACCCGTCATATCTTCCACTCCTGTTTCACAAGCACCACCCGAGCTACCCTTTCCACTTCACAGCTCCTTCTCCTATCCAGAACATCCTCTACAAGAGCCTCCTGAGCCCCCTCATCCCCTTCGCCGGCCCTCTGACGATCTTCCACACAGTGCGCCGCCACTGCCGATGCCCCGACGTCCAGATAGACCGATTCTGAGGAATTACAGCGACCTCGGCCCGCGATTCGCTAAGTCAGATTGAAGAAGCGAGTGACGTATATGAGGAACAGTCACCGCCTCCTCCACAACAAGCTACACCTTCCACGTGCTCGTCTCTGGCTGATTCATCGTCAGAAGGTGAAGATGACGTCATCTGCAGCAGTAGAATGAGGCCCAGCAGTCAGCCGTTGCTGATGTCAAGTGTTGTTAGAAAGCTCAAGAAATCTTCTTGTTGAAGATGAAAGTGTTCTGTTTTCCGTCCAGTTTCTTTCCAATGAAGTAATTACTCAATTTTTTCAAATACACAGATTTTTCATTCTGTCTTCTTCATTCAATAACTGATGCTACATGAAATTGTTGCGAGACCAAGTGGTGGTATCTTGTAGACAAATTTTGGGGAATATCTTGAGACCTTAATGCCACCTAGGCGTCGAAGGTTCGACATGAAGCATTTCCCAAAGCAGTTTCTTTTTTGAAGCTGTCTTGCAAATCCTATAAAAAAATAACTGACTAGCTAAAAATAGCTCACAAATTATCTCTATTTCGTTAACTTCCTTAGTTTATCTGATTAGTCTAATGACTCACGACGGTCGAAGCGATGCAGAGGTGAAAAGAAGAATAACTAAACTGTAAACTGTTCAATACCAAAGCTACTTACGAAAGCGATGTAAAAAAGGAGAATAACAAAATGTACGAAAGCGCTATTGTTCGTGCTCATACAATACGAAAGCGATTGGCATTCCTATTTGATTATCTTCATCAACCAATGGGAAAGGCAATCGCTTTCGTAGTGTATGAACACGAACAATAGTGCTTTAGGATATTTTGTTATTCTCGTTTTGTACATCGGTTTCGTAGTCAAAATCAGTCGGCTTTCGTACCCTACAGTTTACAGTGTATAGGAAAATCCACGTTTGTGACGATGAAAGAGGTGCTATCAAAACGCACTTTGTCATTGTGCACGAGGTTATGTCTGCCAAAATGCTACGTTATGTCTACATCGATATATTGTTGCGAAACCTGGACACTGGTAGCGGCAATGAAAGCCAGGCTGGCCGCAGCTGAAGGTTTCTTCGAAGTCAGCAACCACCAGGTTTTACAGTGGGGAAAAATCACGGCGCAACTGCTGAGCAACATCAAAAGACGGCAGATGGAGTCCTTCGGTCACATCATGAGGAAAGGCACCACAGAACATCTGGTAACAACAGGAAGGAAGGAGAGGAAGAGGGAGACAACGTAGTGACGTACGTGAAGGCCCTGGCGGAGGAATGCAATTTCCCCGATTTCCCTGATAAGGGCAACAGCATCAAGAACTGAGTGGCGATGTGTGCCTCCAACGTTCCGGTGGAATATGGGACCCTCGACAGCGACGAATGCAGCTTCGATTATAAAGCAATACTTTATGTAAAGGCTCAGCGTAGAATCTTTTGTACCAACTGCTTTGCTGTTGCTTTGCCTTTCGTCAGCCACCTGTCAGCAACATAAGGTTGCGTGTACACGTGCAACTCTAATGCTGACACTTTTCGGTCCATGAGGAGTCAGGAATGTCCATGGCCGTTCTAATTCTCTGTTAATAGTGTTGGATTTCAATGGGACAAACAATGGGAGCAAAGACATGCCCTCAATATTCATGCTTCGTGCGTCACCAGACAGAGTACAAGCAAAAGCAATTTAATGAGTGGTGAGAAGGAGAAATGCATTGATGTCATCAGCTTATAATCCGCTTTATGTCAACAAAAAGTGTCATCAATCAAGTTGCACGTGTAAACACACCCTAAGAGAAAGCGAAATCCGCTTCCTTACTGAACGCAATGACATTGCTTACTTGCTCTATCTTCACTCGCTTATTAAATTCTCGTAGCAATTAACACTCTAGTAGTCAGTAAGTGCCTTAAAAAGCTTGAAGCTTCACTAGCTTCTAAGTATAAAACTACACGCCATGGTTGGAAGATAGATCTTATCAGGAACGTATCATCACATTATTTAAATAAAGTTGAAACTCAGAGGTTCAAAGGCGGGCCCTACATTCAGTATTCCGCCAAAGCCCATTCAACCTATTGTGGATGCTGAATTTGGAAGTTATTTTTACCAGCTCCAGTCTACCGTTGCTATCGAAGAGCATCTCCTCAAACAAAAAGCTGAGTTGGTTTCCACTGCTAAAGATTTCTCTAAAAAGTTCTTTATTAAAAGTCCCATAGACACAAATCAACTGAACGCTCTTGAAGCCTTAAAGTAGAATGCAGATCTCGTCATTTCCAGTCCTGACTAAGGTAATGTGGTAATTTTGATGAACAAAGTTCATTATGTCGACAAGATGCAAGTTATTTTGAGCGAGTCGACCAAGCTTGAGATCGATGATTTTGGGATCGACCTGGCTGCTAAAATTGAACAACAAGACAACGAACCTATTTACGGATCAGCTAAGGATCAAATAATTTCTACTGAGACAAATTTACTCAAAAATCGAGGTAGCCTGCTATTATACCACGCATGTATGGCCTCCCAAAATTGCACAAAGATAGTGTGCCGCTGCACCGTATTCTCAGTAAGGTTAATTCACCTTGCCAAAGTTAGCTAGATGTCTTGGTGATGTTCTCGGTCCTATTCGTAAGGCACTATTCAAGGCTGGTTTGCTTTCATCAACCGCATTTGTTCCATCGACTTAAGTGGCAAGCTTTTTTGCTCGTTTGACGTCACGTCTATTTTCACCAGCGTGCCTCTAGCATAAACTGTTGAATTTATTGAAATTATTGAGCACAATACAGCATCGACATCCGGGCCGATATTCAAAAACTTAAGTCCTTGATTATTTTGTGTGGCAGTAAAATTCGGTTCAGAATTAATAACAAATTATATTTTCAAAAAGATGACGTTGCCATGGACAGCCCTTTCGGTCTTTGCCTGGCAGACGTTTTTATGGGTTACGCTGAAAGTCATCTCTTCAGTAGTATGTTATACCCCGGTACACTATTTTCGTTATGTAGATGATACGGCCGTCGTCTTTGATGATGATAATCACTTCTCTCAATTCGATTCTATGACAAATAAATCTTCATTAAATTAAATAATCGGCTGAGGATGGAAACTTCCATTTCTGTATATATTGACCATTAAAAACGACCATGATTCTCTATCGACTTGTATTTATAGAAAACGGACCGGGACATGTCTATATCTTCTTTCCTTTAGTTTTGTAGCTACATGTACTTCATATAAAAGAAATTCAGGAAAGAGTTTTTTTGATCGTGCGAGACGGATCTGCAGTGCTGAGCACCTCGATGCTGAGATACATTAGGTGACAGTGCCACGCGTAATTCACACGTAACTACGGAGCACCCCAAACATTCATGGTCAAGGGCAGTTTATACTTCTAAGCGCAGCACTAAGAGTCAGAAATCACGTGATCTGATGCTGTCAAAATATGGGGAATGTTTATGAATACTTGCGGGCGAGTGTTTATAGTTTGCGCGTCGTCTGCGGTTGTCTGCGTTGCTGCTTGACTCACCGATGAACCGCTAAGCACGTTGTCTTCCCTAGCTGAGCATGAAATTGAGGTCCTATCACATTGTTTAGCCTCTGATACATGCAGACACATGAGACGCAAAGTCTATATATATAACAGGACTGCCGACAGATGTTGCAGCAATGTCACGCAGGGCCACGGATGTTTAGAGTCATGCGTAATTACGCGTAGTTTACGCGTGGCATGTCACCTTGTGTGAAGTTTCTCTTTGTAATGGCTATCCATCCTCATTCATCGAGAAGTGCAACCTGCAACGACAAAGAGAACCGGAAAAGAAAGCAGCTTACCTGATGGATTCGTATGCGGAAGAGCAGTTCTCAAGTGAAGTGAGATGAGAGTCCGTGCTGCAACAGCTCTGGTATTTTATGCCATTGAACCCAAGATCGTCTTCTGCACCACCAACATTCCAGCTCGACCTCTTAAGGATCCGATGTCACCGACCTGTGCCTCCAACATCGTATACCAGTTCACGTGTATGTAACTGTGGTGACAGTTCCGTTGGACGCACGTAGAGGTGGCTGGCCAAGCGAGCTGATGAACACATTCGACAATGGCTGACGAAGGCCAAGTGGAGGCGATCTTCAGCAGTACGGGTGTTACAGTACTCGCTCTTCCTCTGCTTCAGTTTCCTGTAAACTCGGATACACTTTCTGCTCGGAAATTTTAACCATGCTCATTGTTCCTCAATAGAGAAACCTTCCTTGTAGACCTCCTTGTATGCTGAATATAGAAAGCGGAAAATGTGTACAACGGAAACTTGGAACCGTATATATGTTGCGGTTTTAAATCTCCTACTAGGTAAATAAGACCAAGGACTCTTTTTTTCTAGTGCGAATGTAAAACAAGATTACAATTTCCGATCGAAAAATAAAACTGAGGGAAACTGAATATTGTGACACCGGCAAGCGCGGTCACACGTCACACGATAACGCGCACATCGTCCGATCGCGCCAACCAGAAAATATTTTACTTCAAGCATTCAGTACGCGCATCCGTTGTTGCTGCCATTCCTTGAATCGACAATGATAGCCTTATTTCGTCAAGTTTTATGCATACAGAGGCAAACAGTATCAACGCTCACACTTCGTGACCATAGAAGTGGATAATAGTACACTAGAATGAAAGTTTGATATCTTGCCTATGTACAATCATGGCACATGGAATATGGTTTGTAGATCAGATTCGATCTAAAACATTGTATCATAGTGAAAATTTTTTCCAAGTTGGTTGTGGAGGTTGTTGACACCTAATTACATGATTTTTATGAAGAGAATTGTAAGTGAGATGGCGGCATTGTTTTATGTGAAGTAGCCTACTATTCCATGGATTAATATAGTGTGTCTATTTGTAGCAGTCACCGACAACTATTTTCCAATGTTTCAATATAACAATCCGAATAAAATTTGGTTCACAAAGTCATAATTGAAAGTGTTCGGTGTACTGGTTGTAAGAACATCTGAAGTATTCACAGATAGAAAGTCTAATTATTGGATAATTTCTTCTTCAAGCGGCTAAGAAGCCTTGCACTTTTCTGGAATAAACACATTGAAAGTTTCTTTACCGACAATCATTTCTCAAATAAATGAAATGTCGCTGGAACTTTTCAATTGATCATTGAATGACACATGTGATATTTTGGAGACTGATATTCGAATGCATGTTGAGAATTTGAAAATTATTCAAATTTAGTGAACAGGGGAACCCTTTAAAGTAAAATGAATACTCTAGGATTTCTTGGCCTCTGATTTCAAGCTGGAGTAATGCATGTTTTGTAAATCGACATTACAAGTTGCATAACAGTCTGATCATACTATTGGCAGATTATCGGAGCGATATTTCAAAATGATGAACGTACAGAACGTTTAAAAGGATTTCCTTCTTTGTCATCCTGTCGGCGCAGCATTTTGTAAATTCACTATTGCTTCTGAGTACATGGTCTTTGGACAAGGGACAACAATCCAGCTCAAGAATTGACCTGATAAATATAAATGCCAATCAAAAAACATGGAAGCCAGATCGCACAAGTTGCATTTTGCCCCAACTAAGTTCCCCTGGCGTGTGCCATAATTTTCATGCAATTTCCATTCTAGGACTTTCTATGGTATTGTTAATTTCTATGTCCGTGACAGTGACTTTTACATTGTACCTTTATTTACCTCTACTGAATATAATGTCTTTAATTTTTTCTTTATGTACGCGTCCCGAAGAGAATCGGCGAAAGTCCTCGCATAGCTTAATATATCTATGATAATTAACGATAATCAGATAGATTGAAATTTTCGCCAGATAATTGCTGGAACGCAACTTTACAACGACACATCTAATTAGACCGTCGAATTCCATCTTCTGTCATGAAAGTCTCAATAATTTTTAATCACATCTTATATAATAATCGACGTACCATAATTTCTCGAAGAAAGTCCGCGGGGTATATGATTTTTTTGCTAATCTAGTGCCGGTTCTATTCAAGGGCGGATTGTATGCATTAAGTTTTGCATTTGTTAGGTCAGCCAGTCAAGGAAGTCAAGGCTCTTTTCCTCAAAAGCATCACTGATAACTATGATCTAACTATGATCACTAGACTGAAATCAACAAAACCACCGGCATGGCGGCGAAACACACTAAATGATGAAAATCTAAATTGTTATTTGATTGTCCATCTGTAATAACTCTCCATTGTAATCTCCATTGTAATAGCTCTCACAGCTAATGCAAAATCAGCACGAATAAAAAGCATCTTTTTTACAACTTATTGAGTAACAGTCAGGCAGCCAGAACGAGTTTCTGCAGGGAGCGAGGCCGAAAATGAGTCTTTCACAGATTGACTACTATGTCTATTATGAATCTGAACGTCTGACGAGTTCTAGTGAGTTCCTCTTCTTTTGAGACAGGATCAAAGAAAAACACATGTAAATCCAATGGGAAGTAGATTGCAGTTTTTGGCTACAATGAAATTTTTTGTGTTTTCTCTTATCAACTGAAAGTATTAAGTCTAGAGTCATAATTTTTGACTTGGAATGTGTTCAGGTCATTTCCCATGATGTGCATGTGCTACTATGATGCGTCTGGTCGGCAATGTATGTGAGAATGTGGTTGAATGTCGATGAAGTGACCTGAAAACATTCCATGCCAAAATTATAACTCTGGATTAAGTATTTTTCGTTTAATCAGAGAAAACATAGAAAATTTCATTATAGCCAAAAACTTCAATCTGCCTCCCATTGGATTAACATGTGTTTTTCTTTGATCGTGTCTGACAAGAAGAGGAACTCACTTGAAATTGGCAGACGCACCGATTCTTGGTAGACATAGGGTGTACATCATTCTGTGAAAGACTCATTTTTGGCCTCGTTCCCTGCAGAAACTCGTTCTAGCTGCCGGACTATAATGACTTCCATCCCAGTCTGTGCTGTATTTCAGTTGCCGGTTGATGGCAAGAGGACAGCGTTTTGTAAGTGCATTCAAAATGATTCTTCAGATTGGACTAAAGCGTCCAAAATAAGAGCTAGTCAGGTGCCTCTAATTACTTCATCTTGCAAAAAAAATCGAGTGCTTGGTAAATTTCATTGTTTTGACTTAATTTTGGCGACTTTACTCGTTTTTTAGAGGCTCTCAGACATCAAATACTGAATCATGTGACCTACTTCAACTTTTATATCGAAGTGGATGTTCCGAACTCAGTCATGCTTCAAATTTCATGGCATTCTGATAGATAGCTTCTTTTCTGCAAAAGAAAATGTACGAAAATTGCCAAGGGTTTCACAGTCCATAGATATTGCTTGAATTTTACCATTCGATTCTAATGGGAATCCTTTAACACTACCTATAACCGGAAGAGACTGGCTGTGACACTCAAGAATTTGACTTTTGTACTCAGCGTTTCAAGATCTACAAATCCATGCTATTAAGCCCTTTGTGCGTGAATTTAGGAAGAAAGTGTCAGTAGCTCCCGTCCTATCTAAAAAAGCTTGATTATATCTTCAATTTCAACAATGATGCCAACATTTAAAATTCAAAATCCGTAATTTATCGAAATTTCAAATTGAGAAGAGAATTGATCAGATAAAACAAAATGGTCATCATTTTTGAAATCAGCGTAAATGAATCATGTAAAATCAGTAGTCCAACTATGGAAAAGTGAGTTGTTTGCTTCTCTATCTGACTTGTTATTGCTGAATTTTCAACTCATCCCGTATGAGATTTGAAATATTCAAGTTTACAATCGATTAGAATGAGATCATGTTCTACACAGGAAATGTGAGAACGCTGTGAAGCGTTGGTTGCAGACTCTTTGAATTTAAAACAAGCACATTTGCATAATATTGCCCATTGATATGCAAAGCATAATGCCGGCTGTGTAAAGCAGAGAAAATTAATTATTTTTGGAGAGATGGAAAGATTGAATCTGTTTCGAATTGTATTTGTTCTCATACGTGCTAGTGGATTATAACAAATGTCGCGAAACATTTCTTGGATAGTTTTTGATCCAAGATTAATTCAAGTAGACACAAGAAGATGAATGTTTTGCAGAGACGTAAAATTTATTACCAAAAAGATTAAAGAGATAGAGTGAGTCAAAGCAAATTAATATACTCTACTCATATCCGTTCGACGAAAGATAATGAAATGTGTAGCAGCATGAGAAGATTTTGGATAGAAATGCTTGATTTGTGTTAAGGCAATTGCCAACTGTGTCAGTTAGACACTAGTTCATGGTCATTACAGGTAGGCTACTGTAGGGCTCACAAAATTTTATCTCACAAAATAGAAATTTTGATTAAATCAACTCAAAATTTATACTTTACTTACAGATAATCTTTTTTGCAATCTACATATTGAAATTTCATAAAGAAAACAAGATTGCTGTTGACACCGAATGTTGCGCTAGAACCGCATATCGACCTTCTAAGGATGCGGGATTTAAATCTTACAGACATGATGTGCGCATGCTTGTCAATATTATTGAATTTTAATGAATTTATGAGACCACTTCTCCCTATGGATGAACATGTTACAGGTCTCGAACACAAATGAAAAGATCAGAATGGTGCAAGCGACATTCTAAAACGAGAACTGATAAGCGACATCGCGCAATATGGATGGAGCAATATCGGTTCATCCTCGATTTCCACAACGGGAGGGTTTGCGCTTACAGAGTGCCTGGTGCGAGAGATATGCAGCATGTTGCATTTCAGATTCTGATCGATTCGGCAGTGGCAGCGTAGTGTTGGGCCGGTATTTTGCGGGGTGAACGAACGGCGGCTACTGCCACCAAAGTACCTTGAATTTCAACTGTCATCCCTCTGAGGTTGTAGCTCTTATGTGTAATGCGTGTTATGCATATTGCAAAGTTTAATTTACAATTCTGTTTCTCTGAGGAGGCTAACAGTCCTTTGATAAGTTGAGATGAATGATGGCGTCATATGGATATGGCCCATGTTTGTCTACATAGATCGTGATAATGATGCGAATACAAGTATTATATACACGTCACTATCACAGGGACTCGAGACCTTGTTCATACAGAGTTGGAAGTGGGTCGTGGGTCATGGGTCAAGTGGGTCACAAAATTGAGTGGGTCACGTAGGTCGTGGGTCATGTTTTTCGGAAAAGTTGGCGGGTCAGGTGGGTAGTGGGTCACAAAATCGCGTGGGTCACGTAGGTCGTGGGTCATGTGTTTCGGAAAAGTTGGTGGGTCAGGTGGGTCGTGGGTCAGGCTTCGTTAACCCACTTGACCTTCGTTTTGTTTTTTTCGTTTGATTTTGTCGGTTTTTCGTAGAAAATATTCTTTGGTAGAGATAAGAATGGTAAATCTCTAATAAAGATTGATCAGAGCCTAAATATTTTCGAGATATGTGATTGATCAAAATATCTTGATAATATACATGCTTCATATCTAAAGTATTTAGCCGTTCAATCTACTTTTGCATCATGCATATTCCATGCATCTCATTGCTCATTCGATACATGATAATCTAAAATACGATAATTCATACAACGGTCATTAACCCTCAGAGACCTGAAGGGGGTCCAGTGGACCCCGAAGCCACATTTTTCTATTTCATTTTTTACGCTGACGATATATCAACCACTCAAGCCCATACAAAATCATCATTTCTGACAGTGAATCTGCATGTGTTATTTCATTTCAATTGAATCAGTAGAAGTATGCCAGATAGGCCAAGGGGGTCCACTGGACCCCCCCCTCAGATATCATAGGGTGTAGAAATTCCATCACAAAATTTTTGTAATTAGATGAAAAATGATTTCGAACATGTCCACGATGGTGTATAAAGAGTGAAAGTCATTTATTCATTGTTTGCATCGTGCTCGTAGATGTGCAATGTGTTGGAAGATCGCAAAATGTGAATATTTTGCTTTTGCACATGATCTCGTGTGACTGGTTGGCCTATATGAACAACTCGACATAAATCGATGTCCAAAATGAAAGCTATCATTATATTCATAGTTGAGCACCGAAAACTGATTGATGACAAACTTTTCACAGCAGTAATGATAAGTTTGAGATCTCCACAGCTGTTTTTGGTTCTAGAAGTACAGCAATTTTGACTCATTTTAGGTCTATTTCTGATAGCTTTGGATAAATTTGAAGGAATGTACAAATGGAAAGGATTATCTGCATGAATTAAATCAATTTCATCAAAATCAACTATCTGAGGCTTTATGGTGACACAAAATATCGTAAAGCCGCCTCCTAGTATAAATGATGCTGTACTAAATGTGGTTGACTTACAAAAACACCATATTTTCGCACGTGTTTACTGAGAAGGCTGAAAGTCACTCAAGGGATTCGTTATACCGACCTGCTACACGCAAACATCATTGTTTTACTTAAAATCAACTTTCCTAATGTTTTGATATCGATTTAAGCAGGTAAACTAAGAATATGTTGAAGGGGTCCACTGGACACCCCCCTCCAGGTCTCAGAGGGTGTTAATATAGACCTATCTCTGTCACACAAACTTAGTACGGCTGGAGCTCTGTGCAGAGATATTTTTTGATATTTCGTATCTATAAAAAATTCGTTTTGATATTTGATTTGCTATAATTGAAAATAAGAATATTTATGATGTAGCTAGTTATTGTTAACACAACGTACTCGTTTATGTGGCGCCATTCAAATATATCAGTTCATCTATATGCACATTGTAGGATAATTCATGGATAATCTTGTTCTCGTGCAATTTGCTGTTCACGCGTTAAACGCATGCTTACTACATTTCCTTTTCAATGACTGTCATTCTTTTACAAATATACAACTTTATACTTAAATCAAACATTAACGGAAGTTAATGAAATTTGAATCGATTGCCATGTCAGATGCGACAAAATATTAGTTTGACGATTTATCTGAGATTATTTTCACACATGCAGTTTATAGGCCTATATTATGCATAATGTAATAAATGCTGAATAAATAAAGTAGGCCCACTGCAATTTCCTTTTTTAGTTTTATTTGATTTAGAAATGCAAAATTTGAACACAATTAACCGGATTTAAAAATTTGTAGGTTTATCCTTTTTAAAAATTGCAGTTCGTAGAATTGAGATAATAGTACATGCACGTATATCCGGGAATTTTTATTGTTTTGATAATAGAACTCGTTTATTTTCCAGAGTCTGAACGGCATCACTCAATGATTTGATAGTGCACTGCTGTCATCGGTAACTGTAGATGCACTAACTGTGTGTAATGAAGCGATGAACAATAGATTGATTTGACGATTATGAATGGGCTCCACCAAGTGGAACAATGCGTCATAAATTTTGCAAATGTTTTGCTTTTTATTTTGTCGGTGTCCCGATGGAAAGAGACTTTTGAAGCAGGGCAAGAAATAAACATTTCTAAAAACATTGCAATTAATAATATATAGATATGCTAATATACAAATATTAGATAAAATATAGCTATATATGCCATTACCTAGACTTAGAACCTTGAATGAGAATGAAACTAAGGACGATACCAGAAAAGGAAATTGTACTCACATCATTCGCGTTTGCAGAATGTGGTCAAGCGGGTCAAGTGGGTCAAAAATGTGGTGGGTCGTGGGTCATGTTTTCGTGAAAAGTCGGTGGGTCAGGTGGGTCGTGGGTCACATACTCGAACATTTGTATTACATGTATATAAATTTTTATATTTTTATTTTATATATTTTTATAAAAATATATATATTTTGTATATTTTTATACAATATTTTTATGCTTAGTAATACTGCACGGTGTCACGGAGATGGCGGTTTCATTTTTGAAATTTCCTAAATGATTTTTCAACACTAACCCATGTAATTTGACCCGTAGAACACGATTTTGATGGTTAAAAATCATCGATCGAGGGCTTTTTGAGAAAAAATAGCAAAATTCAAAAGGCGGACTCTGAAACCGAAACTGCGTTCTACGAACTTCCATTACAATTTCCCTAAGGAATTTGCTCCATGCAATACTCATGTAATTTGGAACCCCTAGATGTACGATTTTGATGGTAAAAAATCATCCGATCGAGGGCTTTTTGAGAAAAATGCAAAATTCAAAATGGCGGACATCTGAAATCGAAACTGCGCTCTAAACACAATTCCAGTATCAATTTCCTAAGGAAATGGTTCTCCATGCATACCATGTAATTTGACCTCTAGATTACGATTTTAGCTAGTAAGCAAATTCATTTGATCGAGGGCTTTTTTGAGGCAAGAGAAAACGCAGGGTATGAAATTCTACATACACATATGGGGGTTATCCAAAATGCATGTAGGCCCTACATATGAACGATTATTAGGGGACATGTCATGTACAACTCTATTGTGCAAATAGCAATTATTGATTCTTTCTGGAAAATTACAAGGTGAAAAACACCAGCAATCCCAACTTTTCTGGTAGCATTTCTGCAGCAGTGCGAGCCACAATGCTAGGCATTTGTAAAGTTTTTGATAAGTGTTTGTTTGGTATTATAGCCATTTGAAATTAAGCTTTTTCTTCAATCAATATGCCATAAGCAAGAGTAACATGCACAGTTCCATAGCTAAGCAGAGATTGGTTTAGGACTTGTTTAATTATTTCGATCGTAAAAATAATTAATAAACCGTAAATTTCAGCGCTCTGGTATTACAAATATTTAACTTTCGTAAATCTGTTTTATAAACCGGTACGAACTTTCTGTCCAAGTTTGTCGGAAAAAAAAATATATAATCTTTTAATTTTCCAATAAGCAATACGAGATGAATTTTTAATTGTGATAGCCATGTGAATAACTGAGAAATCCTTTAGGAAATTGATATGGAATTTCAGACTCGCCAGTTTGAATTTTGCGTTTTCTCAAACCCTCGATCAATGATTCTGCATACTATCAAAATCGTAATCTAGAGTCAAAATACCATGGTAGGCATGGAGAAATTCCTTAGAAATTGTATGGAATTGTGTAGAGCGCAGTTTTTCGATTTCAGAGTCCGGCCATTTTGAATTTTGCATTTTTCCTCAAAAAGCCTCGACGATGAATTTTTTACCATCAAAATCGTAATCTAGGGGTCAAATTACATAGCATTCAATGGAGAAAATCCTTAGAAATTGATATGGAAGTTCGTAGAACGCAGTTCGGTTCAGAGTTCCGCATTTTGAATTAGTGCATTTTTCTCAAAAAGCCCTCGATCGATGATTTTTAACCATCAAAATCGTGTTCTACGGGTCAAATTACATGGGTTAGTGTTGAAAAATCATTTAGGAAATTTCAAAAATGAAACCGCCATCTCCGTGACACCGTGACTGAAGTATGAAAACATATTTTCACTGAGGGAAATTTTCATCATATAAATTTCAACAAATGTCCGACCTCAACATATTTCATATCGAGGTCGAGGTCGGCAAAAAGTAATCGAGGACGCGACGTCGAAGTCGAAGCTCTGGGGCCGTATTGATTTGAAAGAAGGTAGACCGTTCT
>CAJQUW010002637.1:0-54823 GCA_907163375.1 Prostheceraeus crozeri | reverse complement strand
ACTGCGGCATGGCTCGCAGAGCGTGCCTACGAAAACTTTCTCTGTGTTGCGGCGATGATATTTCTTAAAATTTGTCCTATGCGGCTGTATTGTAGGGGCTGACGACAGAGGCGTTCTTATCTCCTTATCTCCTTCGGGTCTAATCACATATCGCTGTTCGGCGGTCATCAGGACACGATTAAGCCACTTCGTACTACAGGTACCCGTAATGAATTTAACTGTTTTCTGATGTTGCGTTTGTAATATCAAAATAACAAGATGATGTGATCAAAACGTTAGAATGATTGAATGAAGGGATAAAACGTGGTCGATGACAACAACATTATCGCTTTCGCTTCTAAAATATAATCAAGGAAAAGTCATCTGCGAGGACGGCCGAAAATTATGTATTCCAATATGCTCGAAATAAAATGTACAGAGTGCTCAAAAAAAGTCGCCATACTGTAAGGTGAGAATTTTCGTAGGGCTGTATAGGCTCAAATTAATTTTCGCTCGAAGAGGATTCATTGCATAGACATTTTTATTATAAGAATCATTCCAGTGGCGTGGCGGGTATAGGATTTACAGCATTCCCTGATTATCTATTGATTTTCTGTGTTGAGTTGTGAATAGATTCCATCGACTTTTTAATGATGATTAGCAAACTGTTTACGGCTTAGTGATTGGGTTTGATTCCAACGTAGCTATTCTAATAAGCGAACGATATACAATTCAGCGTTAATTTTGATTCCACTTCCTTGGTTTCTTAGACGTCTCTTCAAGCATTTAGCAACAATAACACTTTTATTAGGTGTCTTATCGCAAGACTCCTTCATTATCGGCACCGTGTCGACGCTTATATTATTCAGCTTCAATGCCTACTAGCATATGGCTACTACTGTCAACCTGCGGACTGAATAACAATGTCAGGATAGAGAATGCGGGGCAATTGGGCAGCAGCTGTTTTTACCATCATTCGGTGTAATCATGGAATCATACGCAAGTTTACAGGAGACGAATGCAGAACGCTGAGGATGCTTGATCATATCCATGTTCAACCAAGGAATGTTGATAGTGTGCTGAAATTAGGGCAAACTTTCATTGATCTCAGATACACTTGACAACTTTTGGTGTGATAATCTCAGATCGTTTGGCAGTACTGAATACAAACAAGAAATTGATATGAAATGTTTTTCGGAAGTAATGGAAAATAAATAGGTTTTTCGAACTTTCACAAAAAACAAATTTCCTATGATTTTGATGAATTTTGTAGAGTAAAGAAGCGTTGTCGTGATCTACGTTTGTATGTGTTCAATGTTTGGATTAATTATTAAGGAATTCTTCACAAGCAAGTATCATTTAATTTTTTCAATTTGTGGTATGTTGTGTGTTTTTTGATATGTGCAAATGTGCATGGCATATTAGCAGGCTTACATCAATGCAGGGGTATGGGGTCATCAAGATTGATTGCATTTTAAATTGCTCAGTCGTTCAATTAATTGTATTGAATATTTTTACAATAACAATTAATTTTAATTGAAAGTTTGTGACTAAATCAATTATTGGCCATTGGACTCCTAGCAATCAATTAATTGGTAATTGGAGAATACAGACAATCAATAATTGATATTGAAATAACCCAATCATTTAATTTGATTATAGAAAATTTTATTAATTAAACTGATCGATTAATTATTCATTGTCATGGAAAAACCATGTAGGCCTATATTTCATAAAATAGAGTTAGCCTAGAATTATTGTATTCTTATTGGAACTCGATTCAATCAGTTAAAATGCGGTTTAATATTGTAAGATTTCCTTTTGCATCTCCATAGTTTTGATGTTCACTGATTCTTATAATTAGATTTCAATAATTATCATCGTTTCATGAACTCTCAGCTTTGACCTCCGCCCCCTTATATTATCTAGTTGTTCATGGGATAATGACTTCGAAGCGTGACATAGTTAGGGCTTTATGTGGAAGATATATGCAGTAGATAAGAGGAGAGTTGAGAGGTGTCGTGTTTGAGTCTGCAGAATGAATTTTTGACAGTGGGATTGCGGCAGGAAGAAGCGAAAAATCTTAAGGTGGAATGTAATGCTAGTATATCACAATGGAGTGAAAACTTGATAAAATCATTTGGAACCAATTAATTGATTTTATGACTCAGATCAATCAATTGATGTTGGGGGCAAATGCAGCATATCAAATTGATTGATGATTGGGAAATGAAAACAATCAATTAATTGATATTGAGTTGAATTTACAATATAATTAATAGATAAATGACATTCAGGACGCAATCAATTAATTGACATCAATTAATTAAGGTTCAATTAATTTTTGAAGCACCCCTGCATCACATGCAAAATTGTATGCGGAGCATAGTTTGATTTAAGGCGAAGTTTTGCACATATCCGTGCTAGCAGGTAGTAATTCCTTGTCTTGCATGTAAGCGCTTGCATATGAATAGATTGAAATAATGTATGTGGATCACCCTATATTCAGATTTTCCTCGAATTGCCTTTTTCAAAACGGCACCCTGCTACGCTCGCCGCGCGCTGGATATAAAATTTCATAATTTGGAATTGCGAGATAGTTTCTTATTCAGGGACATTGGTTAGTGGTTGGCTGGAATGGCAGTGTAGGGGGGGGGGGGGGCGCTGTAGTTCACTGTTTGTCATTTAGATAGGAATAACTCCGATCATTTCGAAGATCGAACGATGCATTTCGCCAGCACCTTTCCTGCCTCAAAGTTATTGAGAATCGGGATGTTTTTCTTTTTGAAATAGAAACATTGAAGGTTCCTTACCCTCCCAATCCCCAAAGGAGAATATTCGTGCAACTGAAAGCTTCTTATGAAAAATACATAATTTTGAATATTATGATTCCTCATTATTTGACTTTTTTACTTTATTCATCAAGAGCTTGATCAAGCATATGAACGAGGTAAGCTAATGGATGGATGCTATATGGAGTGGTTAATTACCAAAAACCTGGTGACTAATTGCAAAGTCCCGGTTTTCCTGGACAGGCATCACACAAATACGGTAGTTTTTTAAATCCTACCAAGTGAATAAACATCACACGGCATCTTTTAGTCGGATGAATGTTATTTCCTTCTCCAAGTTATTTCTCAATATATCTATAGTCATGTCTTGAAGGTATATATATATATATTCTTGAATTTTCCGTGTGGGCTGGTCAGCAATAGTTGACTAAATAATTTTGATGGTGGCTGAATATATCTGAACTACGAAAAGTTGTATTATGATTTATAATTGAATGATAATGTTTAATTTTATTAAATTATTGCATGTAATCTCATGCGAATATGCAAGTTAGTCAACATACGTACTTAATTTTAAAACTAAAACATAAAAAACAAGGCGGACAGGAGATTACAAGAAAATTCTGAATTTTTTCATTTTCGTCATTTGGGTTTTGAAATCATTAAATAAATATTGAACATAGATAGTTCTCTGGATTGAGCTTCAGAAGGTTTATAATTTGGTAATTATATTTAGTATGAATAAAGAATTTTCAGTATGTCTCTAGTACTTCTTAGTACTTGTTTATCGTTTTTCAAAACCATCGAAATCGTTTAATGAATTGTTCGTTATATCACTTTGATTACTAATTTTTCTTGTACGCTTAGACTCTAATTTTAATCATTCGCCTAATACTCTAATATTTATTCATAAATAGGGCTACGTTCTAAGTCATGATGGAAGCACGCGTTATTCTTGAGCTTCTTAGCATCGTCTGAAGGGTTGAATGTCGTCTTTCACATGATTAAATTTTCCAATTAAAAAACCCATAAAAGTAAAAAATACGAATGTGGAAAAGAAATTTATTTTGAGTGGTAATTACCAAAAACATGGGAGTGATGGACAGAGTCCCGGGTTTTCCTGGACAGGGCATCACAAAATACGGTAGGTTTTTTTAATTCCTACCAAGTGAGTGACACTACACGGGGCATCCTTTTAGTCAGGATGAATGAGTATTTCCTTCTTGGTTGAAACTTAGAGGGGAAAAATGCGAGTTTAGTTTGAAGCACACGGACGGCAGTTCGAGGTATAAGAGGGTTGCCTCCCGACCCTGTTTCACACAGAAAGAGGACGAAACACATGACATTAAGAAATTTGAAAATTTTTCCTGGCCCCGTAAATGGAATAAAACAATAGAGGGCATTGAGGCACATTTCGTTTGAATAAGGATGTATGCTACACTTTATGGAAACCAGCGGTATGATTTTCGAGTTGGGGGGTCATAAGTATGTAAAAATTTGTTTCATCAGCAACGATCAACTCCTCCCATAAATTTGTGTATACTCGACACTGGTAGTACTCTTTCTAAAAATTATTTCGACTTTCCACCTTTATAACCGTGATAATCGGAAAGAGCAACTTTTGTTTTTTTTGTAGCAATCTAAAAACAATTTTTCTGTCCAGACGACTTTCTATCACAAAATTTAGATAGAAGCAAGTGTCCGAAACGCAAAAACTTTGCTCTCGAACTTTACCCGCCTTCTGAAGCATGGGCGGGAGCACCACGGTTCGGACGAATAAAAGCGTTTCTTCTTGATAATAAAAGAATTGGCCAACCTGACATGTTGAACCAATTATCACCACCATCAGTGTATCCTAAATCAATAGTTCATCACAAAGATGAACAAACGGGATTCGCTCGAAACCCACTGAGGACTGGAAACAAGCGGAGGCCAACAAAACCAAAACTACCAAACACAAAACAACCACAAACAAAACAAACACAACAAACCAAAACACAAACGCACACAACAAACCACAAACAAACAAACAACACCCAACAAAAAACCAAACAACAAACCAAACCAAACACACAACAAACCCACCAAACCAACAATACAAACCACAACCAACACAAACACCACAAAAACCACAAAACAAACACACACCAACACACAACAACCAACACACAACCACACAACACAAACAACCAACAAACAACACAACAACAACACACACCAACAAACCACACAACAAACACACAACACACAAAAACACAACAACACCAACCACAACAAACAACACAACACACCAACACAAACACAACAACACAACCACAAACAACACAAACACACACACAACACAAAACAACAACACAAACAACACACCAAACACACACAAACAACAAAACCACACCACAACACAACACAACACAACACAACAAACCACCACCACAACAACACAAAACACAAAACACACAACAACCAAACACCACAACCAAAAACACAAACCAACCAACACACAAAACCAACAACAAACACCAACAACACAACAACACCAACAACAACACACCAACACAAAACACAAACACAAACCCACACAAACAACAAACAACACAAACAAAACACCACACCAAACAACCAAACACACACAACACAACACACACAAAACAACACAACACACAAACACACAAAACCACACAACAACACAACACAAACACAACCACCAAACACCAACAACAAACAAACCACAAACACACACCAACACAAAAACACCAAACCACACAAACACAACACACAAACACAAACAAAACAAAACACACCACCACAAACAAACACAACAAAAACACAACACAAACCAAAAACCACAACAACCAACAAACACACAAACAAAACACCACAACACAAACAAAACACCACAAACCCAACACACAACCAACACACCAACATCAAAACTGCAATAACTGCAAACTGATCATGATCTGGGGTCGGTTGCACTAAATTCGGAGGATTTTATCTTAATTTTATTTTATCTTCTAGGAGATAAAATAATATGGTTTGCCCTAAGTTAATAAGATTCTAACTTAGAATCGTTCGATTGCAGAGATAGACAGATAAAATGATTTTATCTCGAGATAAGATAATATCGTTGCACTAACATCAAACCCCATGATATTATTTTTAAGTACATTCGTGTGTGTCACTGACGTGAACAAATGAGAGCCAATACATTTGGAGAATTTGGAACGCACGCGACGTAATATGGTCGTGCAAATTTCTGAGGAGTGAATATGTTTTGCGGTATTGTAGAACTCCGTCATAGCTGATTACTTAATGACTGAAGTTGTGATGAATTTACAAGTTAATGACGGGAATGTGTCGATAAGTATGATGATATCATCAACATGTTAATGAAACTCTTCAAGTTATCCAATAGTCCATTTCAGTGAAAACGATGAGGAAAGTTGCTACAAAGTATATAAGTTAAATTGTGTTTAGTGATTGAGATAAAATATAACAATTATTTCGGGCTTTTTAAAGATATCAATGAATAAAATCCGTATTACTTTAATGCAACGGTTAGCAATGATTTGATTGGTAAATCTAAATAGAATTATGCAAAGTAGGCTACCTGATAAAACAACTGTTCGTTTTAATAAAAAATTCCCTCCATTTATAAAGAAGGAAAACACAATGCCCAATATATTGCTGTGAGTATATTCCAAAACATAGGGACATACTAATCATTGTCCCTTCAAAAATGCTCATTGATATATACAGCACGTTGTGTTCTAGAAGCACTATCACTTTCTTCTAACCTGATGGGTTGTTATTTCACCGGAAACTGGATCTTCTTCGCTAGCATTATTGAGATAACATTTTCGCCATTCAAAATAGCGAAGTTATGGATGACAGCACACGCTGCTATGATTTTCGCAGCTTTACGTGGGTTTACACGAAGATGATTCAAACAAGCCATCTTCGCTTCCAAATGCCAAATAGTCTCTCAACCGAACATCTCGCAGATTTATGAAAGTAATTGAACCGTTGTTCTTTCACTGTAAGAAAGGATCGCGTAATTGGAGTAAATAACCATGTCTTGAGAGGGTAACCTTGATCACCCAAAAGGATTCTATTCCCGTATTCATCATTCTCAAATTTATGAAAAATACCAGATTCTCGTAAAAATCCTGCTGTCGTGAGTGCCACCCGGCCAATCAGCAACAATATCAGCGACCAACATTTCACCTGTTCCAATAACTTGAATATTGAGGACTATGATAACCTTTTCGGTAGACATATTCAATCTCGTATATTGCAGGAGAAATAATTTTTATATGTGTTCCATCAATAGCACCGGTAACATTTGGCAAGTGCTTCGGTTCAAAGAAAGATAAGTTTTCCGGTCTATCAAAAAATCGAGAGTACTCACAAATGTCGGCAGAACTTTCAATATAGCATTGGTTACTTCAGTAACGGCTCTACAGACCGTAGATTTATCAACTCCGATAGAATCACCAACAACTTTTTGAAATGAACCACAAGCGAAGAAGTAAAGGGCAATATATATCTTTCTTCGTGTGTAAGAGCATTATTTCTCGCTGATATTGATCTCATGTGAGATAGTATCACACCAAAAATTTTTTGAAATGTTTCATGGTTTAGTCGGATTCTGTCATAAAGTTCACCATCAGTATAATCAGATATGATCATTTCTTTGTCGGGATATCCTTCGATTTATGTCTTGAATACTGCGGATTTCCTGCAATCGCCATAGGTTTCTCACGGTTTCCTCCTGCATCCTGGACTAACGATAGAAATGATCTTCTATCGCTCCAGAATTCTTCCAAGGTGAGTCATAAAGGAACGCATCGAGTCGAAATTCGTATGCTTATACGTCATGTCTATCATTCCAATAGATGCATGAATACATCCCTGATTGGTTACAGGATGAGAACGGGGAATTTTCTGTAGCATGTGACATCGCAATGACCTTGACTGAGGACGAATGAACCTAGATGATCAATGCAGGCAACCATTTCTTAAGTTAAGACCTCTGTTGGCTGACGTGGCACGCTCTCTTTCCTTCACACGCAGTAATAATTGGGATTTGTGATTTGAAATGGCCGGTAATGAAAGAAGACGAAAGAACTGGAGTGAGACCGAAATTAGCTTGCTATTCGACGAGATGTATGTTCATTATCCAAAACTTTTCGGCAAGTTCAGTGCATCAGTGACAAACGAAGAAAAGAATAAATTATGGGATCAAATCGTCAATAATCTAAATCGAGATGTGGAAGATGTTAAGAGAAAGTTCATATCTTTGAAAAGTGAAAAATTGAAAAATAATTCTAACTATAGAAGAGCCGTGAATCGCACTGGTGGTGGTACACCTCCACCTCCATTATCTCCCATGACACATTTATTGCTTGACATAATTAGCAATGACAATCCAAAGATTCAAGGTGTCGGCTCCGGTATGGATTCATCTATAATGGATGGCAACGATAGTGATGATGATGACGAAAATGTCCCTCCAAAACCCAAACGCATGAAACCGAAGAATGAGCTGGAGTCGCTTCTATTTCGTCAGAGTGAAGAAAGGCACGAAAAAGAACTGATTCTGTTGGATCTGAAGATAGAAATGCGAAAATGAAGAAAATGTTGTTACAGAGCAAGACAGCCCGGTTGCCAGTTTGTACCGGAACAACAGAAGAAACGGCGGAGATCGAAGATAATATAATTACGGAGAGTGATTATTCCTATCGCCGATTGTAGTGATAATGCTTTTGTGAACGTGGTGATTATACTTGGTATGTTCAGCAGCTTAAACACTCAGGTAAACAATTCATTTTATAGCATTACAATTCTTTGTTAGAAAGGATGTTGTTCTTTGTCTTAGAGGGTAGGCCTAGATAACCTACATGTGGGGACTGTAAAGATGTGAATATATATGATGGGATTATACATGTTGCATGGGCTATTTACATGTGGTATTAGTAAGCTACTACAATTATAGTTCTTCACTCTATAGATACAATCATAGTTAATGACAGTTTTCTAATAGCCTATTCAATGTTTATAAAATTATAATCATACATGATAGATTAGTTATGCCTCCATTGTCGCGTTTAAATTGACGAAGATAAGTATTTAGAAGTACCCCTTATTGATATTAAGTTAGAAGAGGAAATAAAATAACATCAATTGATTTTATCTTTAGTGCAACAGACTTATTCTAACTTAAAATCGTATTATCTTAACTTAGGATTGCTCTAAAGATAAAATCATTTTATCTTAGAATAAAATATGATTCGGTATGGTGCAACGGAGATAAAATGATTTTAAGATAAACTGATATAATATCGTGTTCTGCAACTGAATTATTCTAACTTAAGATAATAAGATTTTATGCTGTTTGTGCAACCGGCCCCTGCTTTTACAGTGTGAAATGAAAAGTTCAATGTAAAACCCAGAGTCACTTTCGCATAAAAAATAAATTTTGATTCCGAAGCGCCTTCTCTTCGCCGGTATGTATTGTTTAAAATACAAGCCGACCTTTATATAAAAGTAAAGACTCGTCCACAGTCACATTCTGAGATGGCCTATACACATCCTTACAAATCGAACGAATCAAGTTAACAAATGGCTGAATCTTACGAAGACAATTCTCTTCGCCACCGAGATTTTCATAATTTGCGAATCGAATGAAATGTAAAATCAAGAGAAAACGATCTCGTGTAAGAGAAAAATTCAGAGTGAAGGAAGGGAGTACAAACTAAATCATCAGTACTCCAGTAGTCAGTGAGTTGAGTCTTCCTCACGACGCCCATCAGCAGCACGATACCGATAATTTCTTCCTTTCGGCGAAAGAGCAGTTAGTCCAATTTCTAAAGTGAGAATGGGGCTTTAGAGTTTCTGTTTGAAGATAGATCGAAGCACGAATATTTGTAAATTGCACAAGTGCTTCGATTAACTCATCCGTAATAAAAAAACTGAGAGCACTTCTGCAAATGTCAACATCACTTGTGTTTGACAGCATTGTTTCTTCGTATGTTGTTCGAAGACCTGCGGCACCGAGAAAGGGTGGAAGCTCCGAGCGACTATCGTTCGCCTCTTCGACAAATTTCCACGGACTGGCAATTTGAGCAGAAGTCGTGCGAGAAACAGCAGCGGAGCCGGAAGCGGAGGACACGAAAGAATCCTTGAGAATAGGTGGAGAATCAGCTTTGGCGAATGACGTAAAATTAACAGGTGATGGATCGGGCGGCAACATAGTCAACTGCGGTAGGACGGAGTCATCAAGATCAGAAAACTGATCTGAATCATCAGAGTCGCTTTCACTAACATTATCCATTTTGTCGTCACTGTTTAGGCAGATCAATTCTACAGTATGATCCAGTGAATATCGTTTGCGGTACATAATAGTTAGTGTTCACAATCTCAGTTGGAAAAAAATCAGTTCTGAAGAAATCAGGTTATTACCAAATATTAGCAAATGCACTGTTTGAGATAAAAGGGTTTCCGCGTCAACGTTTGGATGACAATGACATGTTTTGCGATAAGAGATACCGATACGCCCCCAAGTAAAAAAATGTTCTCCAAAGTTATCAACATTTCGTCCTTCATTATCTTATCACTTTAACACGTGTTTTCCCGCTGAATTTTATGGCTCGTAGAGCAGGCCATGCCGCACTGAGAGGAAAACTTCTTATGACTCGCACAGCGAGCCATCCGCATGTGAAAGAATAATTTTTCAATACATTAGCCGCTGTGAAAGGGTTAATTAATTAATTTTACGGGTAGCTGCGTCGCTCAGAAAATTTAATTTTAAATTGATTTTGTTAGAGCAGTTATGGTTGCTAGTTGTAGGCTTATTAACGTAGGGGTACTTGAAAGGGTTGAACCCATTGATTTTCAGTTTTACATCCATTTTAGTTTTACTATTTTCCAAATTGTTAGCGTCTGAACAACGATTTTCTAGATATTTGTAACTATTGCTAACGAAGTTCGATTTTATATGAGACGGTACCCAGCTATCTATATGCATAGAATTGCCGGAGTAACATTCTTTATTATACCAGGTGAAGTCAATGCGGTCATTAACAGTTATACTCAGATCTAAAAAATTGAGAACGTTGTTCTTTGGTACTTCGAGAGTAAACTGGATGGAATTATGAATCGAATTGAAAATATTTAAAATTTTACTAAAAGTCTCACTATCGTTAGTAGGAAATGGTCCCAGGATAATGTCATCAATATAATGCTTGCAAAGACAAGGAGCAATATTATGCGAACTAAGTATTTCCAACGCTCTCTGTTCTATAGTAAACATGAATATAATCGCAAACGCTGGTGCAAAGTGTGAGCCCATTGGACAGCCACTAATTTGCAAATAAGTTTTATCTTGATATTGGATTTCTTAATTATAGCTAACAAACCTTAAGAAATCTTCGATATCGGTTACTTTGAAGCCATAGTTATCGATGAGATTCCAGTTAGATCTCGCATCACTAGCAACAGCATTAATGCCTTCCATTATGGGAATGCTGGTATATAGGTTTTTCACGTCTAGAGATATGAAAGTTACGTTATTGTGAGGTGAAATTTTAAGAGAATTTAGATTACCTATAAGATCATCGGTACTACTAATATTAGTAGAAACCAATTTCACAAGTTGGTTAATAATTTTACTGAGCAGCCAATCGATCTTATCCGTCGGAGTGCCTACAGAAGATGCGATCGGTCTCAGGTGATACCCTGTGGCTGTTAGGGGTTTATAGTCTTTCACTGTGCAATAGAACTTAACCGGTTTACTACCGCAAGATATCAAACGGTTAATGTCAATATCTATATTTTTACATTTGGATCTTATTAGTGTATTCGCTTGTTTTTCTACATCTAGACTTAGTTACAGCTTTATAGGTTACAGTATCGTTCAGTAAGAGAAAGACACGAGCAATAAATTTATCCTTCTCAGTAATAACGACACGGTTAGTTTTATCAGAGGAATTATTTTTTTTCTTTATTTTTTTTATTATTTTCTTAAAAAATATTTATTCAGTTTTATTTATCTTAAAAAATTAGAAACATCGCCATTACAAGGGAGTGTTTTCAATTTTCAATTTCAATGGAAACAAAAAGGAATTTCCTCCCGTACAAGGCTATCAACACTTCTCGTCGCTTGCATTCATTTTCCCCCTGGAGTTGAAACTTAATGAACAGCTACCGTTCATGCGTTCTTCTGTTGCATTTTCAAGAGCGTATTTCACAATTTTGCAATGCATGCATTCTGAGGATCTGTTGCTTACTCCACCTGTGATAGTATTATTTCTTTATGTTACGCAACTGCTGCCAAAATTATGTGTATGGTCTATAGTATTGATATCTTACATTTTGATTTTTGCAATTGTTCTCGTAATTAACGATTTTCATTTATTCAAAATAACTTAAATAATAACACATCCAAATTCTGACAACGAACATTTTTCGTAGGATAAACATGCTCAGTACTTACGAGTGTTGGGACTAGGAGCAGTGAACACTACAAAGAAAATATTCATAATTACTAACATGTAATTCATTATCTTTCAAATTTCATGGATGTCATCTTGTTCTCTCAATAATAGAAGCAGTTCTAAACCGCTGAAGATTATTTGAATATCACCAGAATTTATTTTTATTAGCTTTCGCAGCAATAACGCTGTCACTTACATAGAATAGAACAGAACATAGTAACTAAATTGAAAGTCTCATTTGAAACGCCAGGGGAACTTAGTTAGGGCAAAATGCAACTTGTGCGATCTGGCTTCCATGTTTTTTTATTGGTATTTATATTTATCAAGACAATTTGTGATCTGGATTGTTGGCCCTTGTCCAAAGATCATGTACTCCAAAGCAATAGTGAATTTACAAAATGCTGCGCGGACAGGATGACAAAGAAGGAAATCCTATTAAACGTTCTGTACGTTCATCATTTTGAAACATCGCTCCGATAATCTATCAATAGTATAATCAGACTCTTACGCAACTTGTAATGTCGATTTACAGAACATGCATAACTCCAGCTTGGAATCAGAGGCCAAGAAATCTTAGAGTATTCATTTTACTTTAAAGGGTTCCCCTGTTCACTAAATTTGAATAATTTTCACAATCTCTACATGCATTTGAATATCAGCTTGCAAAATATGACATGTATCATTCAATGATTAATTGAAAAGTTCCAGCGTGTCATTTGAAAGTCTCCACGTGATAACCTACTCGTTTCTTCGGAGCAACAGCAAAAACTTTCAAAAATCTTTTTGACGGTGAAGCCATGTTCTTGCCGGAAGAATCTTTGCCGAACTTCACACAAAACAAACACCTGACTTTTCCACTATCACAATCAAACAATCCCTCGCTTGTTAAGTCACGATACTCTATGACAAGTGTAAATCATGGACAGTTAGTAATGCTTTGCAAACGTTTAGCAAAGCAATACATGCACGCCAATGTATTTGATTGATTTCCGCATAACCGATGTACTAAAATCCCATTTTGTTCATCAAGCGTGTGTAGCTATCATCATTTATCAATCCATTGTTTGAATAACCAAGTTACGTAAGGATGCCTTTTTACCATGGCATGTAAAACAAAATTTCATAAGCATTATTTGTCAGTCAATTGGTAAACGCTACAATGACGATATCAGAAAGCATGAAAATATTAGCGAATTCCAGAGTAGGGCCTATTCTAATCGATATAGTTATGATAAAAACGACCGCCGAGAGGCAAAACCTAGAAACAAACAGGAAAAACCAAAGCCGCATAATACAGTTAATTTCAATTTGACTTTTGTAAACGACAGATGCAATCGCAAAGTAAATAAATTAATCAATAAATACAAATTCCCAATGAAAGTCACAAACGAATATGGCATGATCTCGGCATCATTTTTTAAGCACAAAAGTAATCACCAAACTTGTAATTGCGAGATTGGCCTCGAACATCGGAGTTACGTGGTGTGATCCAAAATGTCCCGGACTAACCTACTTGCAGATAACCTGTGATAACGAATACTACTTCAGATGTAAATTTAGGTCTTTAAGGCATGAGAAATATGGTTGCCGAAATTTTTCCGATCAGTTTTCTATTTTTTCAAAATTTTCAAACATTTTTGTCTGAATTTCAAGATTTTCCTATAAATTCTAGCGATTTAGAATTAATATATTTAGATTAACTTGACAGTTAAGCTATCACTAATAACCTGACTAATAATTAACGGAAAAACAAATGTTTTGTTCCAGAAAACAGTTTACTTTTCAATGTATGAGCCGTTAGCATTCGTCACTTTTTGCCAACGAAGTCTCAATTCACAAAAAGCTTTATGAAAAAATTCCGGTGTCAAAGAATCAAAAACTCAGTAACTGCATCCCGCAGTTCAACTGGCGATTCAAAATGGTGTCCACGAAGATGCTTTTTGAGGAATCTAAACAGATAGAAGTCACTTGGGGCCAAGTCAGGTGAATAAGGAGGATGGCTCAATAGTTGAAATCCGTTTCTCGTTAAGGCATTGGTTGTCTCCTGCGAGGTGTGAATCGGAGCATTGTCATGAAGCAAGTAGAGGGGAATGTTTCGTGGCTTTCTTATTTTCTTCCTCGCTTCAGATAACAGATTGGAATAATATTCGCTATTGATTCTTACTCCTTTATCCGCAAAGTCAACCAGTTGGATTCCCGAAGCGTTCCAAAAGACCGTCAGCATCAACGACCGGCGATGTGATGTTCCGGATCGCATTTTCAAAGGGGCAGACTCGCCTGATTTTCGCCACTCTGCAGATTCTCGCTTACTTTGAGGCAGATACAAACTTAAAGGTGTTTCATCCTCTGTAAGGATGCAGTTCAGAAACTGATCTCCGTGCATTTCGAGGAGATCCAAATTGACTGTGCCGCCAGAAGTCTGTTCTCCTTCATTTCAGGTGACAGAAACTTCGGTACGAAACGTGATGCCAGTTTGCGATATCCAAGTCTTTCGATGATGTCATGACAGGAGTGATAACTGATTCGCAACTCTCTTGACAACTCACGGATGGTTATCCTTCTGTGTGCTGTAATCACTTCATCGCACTGACTCGATTTCTCTTCCGGAATCTCCTGCGGCCGACCAACAGTTGAAAAATCTTGCTCCACAGATTGTCTTCCGCGTTTAAATTCGCTTATCCAGAAATAAGCAGTAGTTCTCGATGGAGCTTTGCTTCCATATGCCAGGCTTAATTCCTTTAGAATGTCACCATTAGCGAAGCCGCGGATCAGGAGGTATCGTATCACACTGCGATATTCGACTGAAGACACGCTTGTCACATCCATCATGAAAACTGATAGAACAAAGAACCATCGTTGACACGGATTTCTTAATGAATGCGTGCTGAATGAACTTCACTGATTGATATCGTAACACATGAAGCAATTAACAAAAGACGTGCAATATTCATGGCAAAGATATCCGTCAAATAAGGTACAAATCAAAATCAATCTAACTATAACAATAAGACAAATCGGATCTCGATCAATTCAGAAAATACAGAAATTCATGTTAAAATGTAAAAATATTTTTTAAAAATAGAAAACTGACCGGAAAAATTTCGGCGACCATATTTCTCATGCCTTAAAGACCTAAATTTACATCTGAAGTAGTATTCGTTATCACAGGTTATCTGCAAGTAGGTTAGTCCGGGACATTTTGGATCACACCACGTATATTTGCCGGGAAAAGTTTATTGTGTACAAATACAGCTGTAGAATGTGTAATGAATTTTATACACTGAAAACTAAACTGTGCCTAATAAGTGACCAATAATGTGCCCGACGCATTTTCGTCACATCGGTCACACTTGGTCACATATGGTCACCGATGACGAATCACCATATGTCATGAATATACGGCGAGTGCTAATAAGAATAATTCAATTTGACTTTCCGAATACCTTGAGGTGTGTTTTGTTCAAGGATATCACTGGCAAGAAGGTGATGTCACATTGAAAACTGTTTTAATCAGGATAGCGACTGAGTGATTCAAATATGTGACATGACATGTCTTCATTTTATCTGCTTGATCTCGCCGCGAAGTTGTATCATCGTGTTGTAAGTGAAGTTGTATTATCTTGCTTTGAACGTGAAACAAATGATCTTCATGTCAATGGTTAGCTTATGGTTAGTTTATTACATTGAGAAAGACAAACTTGGAGAAATCATGTGATGATGTCCTATTCAGAAACAGAATCTTCAATTGCAATGTCCTGAGAAGTGAGTCCATACAAAATTGAATTCATAAATTCGGTTCACCATTGACCTAAATGTTTAATTTATAACCCGAAGACAAGGTCAATAATAAAATGTGTTGAATAGCTTTCGAATACGTCTTTGTCGATTCAATAAAATGTTTCTTTTGTTGTTGCTCTGTTAGAGAGTTGCTGTTTTATTGAATTGACAAAGACGTAGTCGAAAGCAATTTAACACATTTTATTATTGACCTTGTCTTCGGGTTATAAATTAAAAATTGAATTAATGTATAGATTGTTTAATCAAGCAATTTTATTGGTGAACGGGGCTAAGGTGTTTATTACATCAGCTTATCTATCTGTTTTTGAACATCATGTGGCGGTTGCTGTTGAGCAACACACAATGCTTAAGACGCTCTGAATTGAGCATGGCTGGTTAATCTAAGAGTAAATGGAAAGTAAAATATGCATCTAATGCTTTGCAAATATTTGTTGTTCTTTCCATAAGTTCCCTAATTGAAAGTATGGTCTTTTCTTCCAACCAGGAAGTGAAATCATTTAAACCATAATTTATAGCTCAATTAAAGTTAGAGACAGTGATTCTACTCTCCAAAACCTAAAAAAGTAATGGGTTTTAATTAAAACAATAATTGGAAGAAGCGCTAATCATGTGACCGATTTGGGTACATTTGGTCACAAAACGGCAGTGGCAAACGTTACATGTGTTCGGCACATAATCGGTCTGGTCACATATATTGGGCACACTTTGGTTTACAGCGAGAATGCTTAAGCCAATGCATCAAGAACATAGGCGAGCTATAAAAAACAAAACCACATCGAGCGCCCTCTGTCAACACTTAATGGACAAACATAATGGTGCTGGCGACTTCGGGACTTTTCAGGTCGGTCTCACTAGCAAACTGACCAACACACGAGATACAACAGTAACAGAAGCCAAAGCAATCACACTATTTAAGCCAGCAATCAATAGGAAACATGAATTACCTTTTTACAATCAAACTTCACAGTTCAACAGCCAACCATGCATGCAACACAGTTCTTGATATCATTCACTCTTATATAAACCTTCACAAAGGCTGCATCTGTGCCATCCAAACATCGACGGTTGAAGGCGCTGGACGCCGAAGGCCTGTCTTGGAATTATATAACTTTTACTTTATTATATCGGCCTGTAAATTGAAAAGGGGAGTTTTGATTGATATATGTATACAGTATATACGTGTGCATTGCTGATGTCCCAACGCGCTATCGCGTTGCGGCCATGAAATGTCTGTTCAGTCGTGCGCTGAAGACCAGTTCTTCTGACAAAAATTGCCAAAATTCTGTTCTTCTTATCAAGTCCATATTTTTGAAAACTGATTTTTCTGAAATAACTATTTCGGAAGTTTGCTATGAAGTAGAAGTGAGACACGAGGACCAGTCCAATGACATGGGTGAAAAGAACGATGTATCGCTGATAAACTGGATCTTCCCGTTCATTGCTGAAGGTGAAAATATTTTGCGCAGTCATATGAAAGATATAAACAAACTTCTCCGTGATCATGTGAGAGTTCGTCCAGTTTTTTTAAAACTCTGAAAACCGCTTATTTCTTTCACTATGAAGACAAAGTATCGGGGGATTTGAAATCCACCATCGTATATAAGTATACGTGTGAGCACTGCTACATCGGCAGCTCTATTCGACACTTTTCTACAAGAATAAGTGAACATTTGAAAGGTTACCCAAGTCAGACAGAAATAAGCATGCATATTTGTCACCCGGATAGAAATGGCTTTAAAATTGTTGTAAACAGTAAATATTCCAGAGTTTTGGAATCCTTGTTAATGAAGAAGTCGAGCAATGAAGCTTTGATGAATGAACGAGGAAGCTCCACGTTTTTGTATTTATATCTGTAGATAGATAGATTTGTGTAAGTAGCCTTCTACGTATTTTATACTTCGTGTTTTGCTGTAAATGGCTGTTTTATCATAAAAAGCTTTCTATCATCTTTCACGTGCTAACCTTGTGATTTCATCCTGTGACTGCTGACTGTGACTGACTATTGACTTGTGTTCGTCTTCCGTGTTGTTTGATGTCATGTAAAGGTATTGTTAAACTTCATTGAGTTCACATGAGGATAGAGTTGCAAATGCTGAATGATACATGTTGTGTTCTGCTTCTGACAAGTGAATCGGCAAATTCTGAGTCGATTCGGATCTCAAATCGAATCATTAAACATTTTCATATGCCTACCGTAGCTCTTCTTATCCACGGCATGTTTAGCCGACAGAGATTGAAGACCAACGATTGAGTTTTCCAAGTTGCAAGCACCGATAGACACTGATTGATTAATATCAAAAGACGCCACATAAAATGTTTGGGTTTTCTACGAGAATTTTGGACATTAGTCTTCATATCCTAAGGTGAGGCATCTTCGCGTAATATATTTAAAGCCGCGTTTATTTACGAAAAGTCACCGTCATCACCAAGGATTGGAGAAGTGATGCTCATTTCTGCAGTGTGCTTCAACCCAAGCGGAATAAGTCTGAACTTCTACTATGATCTTTTAACATCAATGTGCTTCTATGTGCTATTCCTCACAAATAGTTCACTAGATGCTGCTCAGTATGAAAGTATATTAAATATCCCCATTACTAGCCTCAAAGAGTAATGAGATGAAACCGTTCGGGAAGCTAGATCCTAGTTTTCTTGATATGCATTTTACGATTGCATTACCATTTCATCTTCACCTTTTTTCATATATATATATAATTTTGATATACATGTAAGAACAAGTGAAGACGCCCTTTAGTGTTTCTGAGGTGATGGCCGAATGTAGTGTTTTCGTGGGATGTCAGTTTCAAGGTTGAACCTCAGACGCCTCGAATTATTGGTTTAATGTAATTGACTTGATATTGATAATCAAATAGGTTTGCTACCGAACACACGCATTGAACATATGGAACATTTCATCACTCGCGTAGCCCGAGTAGTTCATTAGCTCCGCTGTAGCGAAATAGAATACTAATCGTATAAGTATGCGAATCAATATTGAATTACTCCCACAAAATAATTGTGCGATTGAATCGTTTCTGCACTAATAGAAAACATGTTATCATAATAATTTGCAATTTCATCAAAGTAGTTGAAATAGGATACCTGAGAGCAGAGAGCCCTGTCACACTGTAAATCGCTCAATACCAATCACATAGGAAGGATGCATACCGAAATATTTTTTGGTATATTTCTGCATACACTTGGTATATATTTGTATACTTTTCGTATGGTATTTCAAATGTGGTATGCTTTACACACCAAAGCCATACCACCACAATGTTAAAGGAAAGCATCAATGATTTCTAATATATGTTGATTTAAGGCCCTTTGTCAATAAAGATCACACTAATGTTACTACTGTTCTGTAAGTAGTGAGACAATGACATTTAATAGTCAAACTTACAATACTGAATTCGATTTTAATACATGTAAGTCTAAGGCATTTCATAAATAATCAATAAATATTCAACCATCAACAACTATGCATCATGTAATTTTGAAATTAAGCATATTATCAATCCGAAATAAAAAACACATTATAATTTATGACCGCAAAAATAGTCATGTCTGAGATACATAAGGCAACATGGTTGCTCGGAAGTTATCGTTATATTGGATTGATGTTTATCAACTCAATTCATGGAAATGAGCTAATTATGAGTCTTGTAAATGCCTAAAGACAAGTAGCAAAGATGACATACGGCTCTAATTTCACGATAAATCTATTCAACTTAAATACCACACTTTCACAAAGAAAGATTCATGACTGCTATTACTGGAAAAAAGTTATTTGACAGTACATGTAGTATGTAATACAACCTATTTTTTCTGTCATGTGACTTAAAGCTTTTCATACTAAACACATACGAATGAGGATGAATTTGCATCGGATCTCGTGTATAAAACATACCAACAACTCGTATTTCAGTATAAAACAGCCAATCACAGATAGAATAGTTCGTATCGCTACATACCAATCACATAAGAAAGTAAGTGAGATGTGGTATGAAAAACATACCAGATCTCTGTAAGCACACGAGAATCTCGTATCAGATGTTAGTTTCAAATAGTATGTGATTTTCGTATATGTTTGTATGTAATTTTCGTATCCAGCGATTTACAGTACAGATCTCACCAAAAAATCGGAAAATTGCGATCTCTGCTTCGGATAAGACCCTGACGTGGAGAAGAATGCATGAGCAAATTCAGTCTGTCGTGTACTTACACTTGAAGTGAATTATCTTATAAAAACCATGTCCCAATGCAGAGATTGTAATATTTATGTGCCCATCGATCGGCTTTATACTTGAGATATCAATGTTTACTTTACATTGCACACAATAGCCGCTGTATATTAGATTGTGGTTTACTTTCCAATAATGATTTGCTCTAACACGTTTATACACGTAATTCTCTTCTTCATTAAATTCAGATTCGCCTTGGAGGGTCCCGTTAAGTCTCCATAGAGATCCATTAACATAGTAACGGAGAATGATTCCTTTACTGTTCATGGCAGCTGAAAAACAAGATGAAATCTGTTTTCAACCACAAGCCAAAGTACAATTGAATATGACTGCTAAGGCGCACATGTTACACATTACTTCCTACTTCATTACTGTCTACTTCACGCTCTCATGGAGCAGTCACTTTCAATAGTTTGATGTTAGTTTCAATGTTACACCAAAATTTCTGAAGTGTATTTTCGATTATTCTGAAAATTTTGTACAGGATGGCCAAAACTGCACGGGAACATGGGTAGCAATCGCATGAGTAAATTTTATACTTCCAAATATATATAAACATAAGTAACAATTTTCAGTGATTGTTTCAAAAGTCAAGTTTCCATTTGAGTGACAAATAATAATAATATCGCTTTATTTCAAGGCATCAATATTAGGAATCGCGAGACCAGTCTCAATTACAGATCCAAGATATTACGAAGTCAAAGTGAAAGAATAACAAGAAAATGATACATATTTACTTCTTCTCAAGAACCTAGACAATTATTCCGAAAGAAAATTCTTCAAAAACAAAAAAGTTCTCGTTGCTATGCCAGAGGATGGTTAGATCACATGAAAGTTAGCAAATAAAATTATTGAAGAAAACTTTTGTCCTAAAAGAATTTTCTTTGGGAATAAGAAGAAGGAATATGAAATCTCAACAGATGTAATCACCACGAGACATGGATATACAGATATATGATTGGTTCCAAATTTATTGGTTATTCTGATGCGCGTATAGAATTTCTTTGCGGTGCGGGTCAAACGTCTGGAACATTTATCACCAACAAAGTCCAAGGCTACACTGCTGTTTATTTTTTGTTCACGTTCTGGGATTGTTAATAATAAATTGTCCAGGCGCTTGACTCGCACCGCTCAGAAATTCGACACACTCATCAGAATGACCAATAAACCTGGAAATTTCTGGCCAATTACTTGAATAATAGTAAATTTGACTGCGACTGTTCCTGTGACGTCTGCAAATCTCTTCCAACTTTCTACTATTGCAATCACAGAATTAGACAGGTCGACTCTTCTTCTGTTTGACTAGAAAGGAAGCATTAGAACATGTAACGTTAATGAAATGACACAATCTGCTGACATGATACCATAGCAATCGAACAATGAGCAGCCAGTTCAACATTAAACACGCCAAATCGTGTTAAGTTTCAGTGACTGCTATCAATCGGCTTTCACACAGCAAAGAGACACAGTTGAGATCAGGTTCTACAGAGAAGTTTGTGAAGGTTTTTTCGTTCGCCTGCTAACTTTTTTTAAAATGATCGGAAGGCCCAACATGATCGAGAAAACTTTTGTGCAATGATCTGAATTCTTCGAATCTGAAGGAATCGTGGCGATCGGAACATTCTGAAGGAATCCACAACAATCCGCAAGCGACGCACGACTATTTTTCCTATCTCTGCAAGGTATTAAGAATTTCTTTTTGCCCACTTAATAAGTTCCTGCATGTGCCATCTGTTTTATTCAGTTTGCACTTCTAGCAAAGTGATACAGTTAAACAATCTAATTCTGTGATTGCAATGACAGATACGTAGTACATCGATTCCACTGTAACATCTGCGGTGACATCCGCAGTCTACCAGTAGGCCCTTCAATATTCGCTTTCAAGAACACAATAGAAGCATTAAACTTAAAAGACTCCAAAAGTGTGTTATCGGTTTATGCCTCTGTTAAACATAATGACGTCAATATGAATATTAGCGATTTCCATATAGAATTTATTGATAAGCTTGACAATCCTGTTTAAACCCGCATCTCAGAGGATAATCATATCGATAAATTAAAACCGGAAACACGAAGTAAACGGAGAGGTCACTCATCTTATTGTTTCAAACTTGTATGTTCATTGTCCGTACATGCCTGCCAACCTACCCTTGATAAAGGCCGTAACGGCTGAAACGTTGGTTGCAGTAGACCTACATTTTTATCATAGCAATAAACAATTAGGCTTATACGTAAAGGGAGCATATATTTTACTAATGACGAAACATTAATGTCTCTATCAGACTCTTTTGCGTCAAATGGCTGGAAATGCAGCTGAGAAATATAATGAAAGTGTTCAAATGCAAAAAGCGGTTTGTTGACCGCGTGACCACAATGTCTACCTAGCTGGCACCTTATCGACTGCGCTATCATCACAAGCATGGAGCGGCGCTGCATAGAACACTTGGCCTATTACCAAAGATGTCCAAGTGACGCGTTTTCTATTACGGGCCTATCCCATGGCATTTCTGTTATCCATCCATGGGAATCCTACGGGCCGACGGACTTACTACTATCATTTTCAGCAACGTAGTGTGCCAATTTGCTTATATTTATATACATATTCGCTTTAAGTCAAAACTGATGATGGCACTGGTGTAGGCCTATCGACATACCTATTTGTACCGATAGATACAATGAATGACCGGGAACTTACGGCAATGTCTACATGCTTTAGTATAGAGTTACAGTATGTTAAATAAAGTAGCAAATAATTCTGCGAGCGATAAATTCACCTATATGTGGGAAGTGGTGCCCATGCTTTCTATACCAGCTAGCTAGCAACTGTCTCGTTTTGCTTCGACAACAGATCGATTTGGTATTTTGCCATTTTGCTCACGTGCAGTGAAAGTCCCCTATTCGAGGATTGAATCTATTGAATTGATGCATCAGAATATCAAGCATCAGTTCAAAACAATACGTAGACTGACTCATCTTGGCTTGAATGACTATTGCGACGCGGATACGTTGTGAGAATGGACGAGACCGTGTCACACAGCACTACGTGTATGCACTTCATGCGAACGAACTGACGAAGCATTATGATGCGAATGTGCGGCACATTTCTTCGATTAAAATTTCAGTAATCATTTGAATTCAGTTGTGTGCTATGCTTGAATAATCGAGAATCATATGCTACATTTACTCAAGATGCTTTCCTGTTTAGAATGAAGACACTTGAATATTCATTAACACATATATGCAACCAATTTAATGCAATTTTTGCTGAGTAAAGCAAGTGCATGTTTCCATATTCGCAAATCAGCCAACGCGAACATTCTCAAACCGTAATTACGAGCTGCAAAGGAAATTGTCATGATATAACTAACTTATTCCGCCAATAAAGTATTGAAATCTCCCGGGCACGGTTCCCACTCCGATTACATTTACGCAATCGCCTTCAATATACTACAAACTGAAAGTACAATTCGAATTAGATTTGGTCTGCAGCTAAGTTATTAGTTTTAGTAACTTATTTATCAAAATTTGTGGCAATTGGCTGAACTTGACGGTTCCTGGATATATGTCAATATTTTGATTAGTAGACTGGCTAAACCGATACTTTAAAATGTTCAAAATGTGATAATCCACTCAAATAAACTATTTCAGGCATAAATATTCGGATTTTGGGGCTTTCGGTCCCCTGGGTCCAAGTTGTCATCCCGTGCCATCACTGCCAATTCCAGACGCTCATTGACTATTTCAGCTTGATCATATTCCAATATTGTATTCTAAGCACATAAAGTATAAAATCTATTGAATTTTTAGGCACTTTAGGTGGTTCTTAGGCTATTTTTTCATTATCCATTATTTAGATGAATTCAGACTTCGCAGTTTATATTATACATGTATTAGCCTAAAGCAGTAAATGACAAGTTCACGTAAATTTTGAATGGCGTTCAGTTCATGTTCAATTTTGAAAAAATGAAAGCCGCTCAGTTCAAGTTCACGAAACTTGTGAACTATGAACTAGTTCAATTGAACGGCATTCAGTCACACCTTAGCCTCCAGTGATCTAGTCACACAATATACATGTACATGTATATATAATAAGGCGCAAATCTATATAATAATAAGTATAATAATTCCTCTTAAAAATTCCGCCTTCAAAAATAGCCTTGATTAATTTCCGCATACATGCTGAATTTTTGTATAAATCCGACAATAATGGTTTCATTATCATAAAATAGGCTACTATGTGATTCGATCTCAGATGATGTTTTAGAAATTGATATTGGAATAACATGTCTTATTCATTAGTTGGACACATGGAATTAGTTCATTCCCTAAGTTTGATTCTCGGAATCATCACATGTCATTCATTATATTGCATTATTCTAGTGAGGCTTTCCATTTAATCGGCAAAATAAGTTACTCTGCATTTTAAAGTCCTGCAAATACAAATAATTATAAAAATGAATTCATCAATATAGTGGTAATAAACTAAATACGTTTATGAAATAAATATTTTACAAAGAGCTGTAGTGATGTACTTACGACTAACAGGATAAATAAATCCCAGCAGGAAAAGTATCATTGCATTCACAATGTTCATGATTTTCCCAATCTTATAAATGTCGCTGACTTCTGTCACATCTACCAAGCATTTCAAATGAGCAGGAAATCATTTTGAATATCACCACAACTATATTTAGACCATAGAGTTAGAAGTCAAGATCTCTGATGATAAAAGTAATGCAGCTTGCTATGATGACTACGTAGTCATCTCTTATCATAGAAACATCAATTTTCATTGAATGAGAGGCAAGCGTGAGTAGCCATTATACCACAGTCATTAATCAATTATCATAGAAGTAAATAAAGGTAGATTGAACGACCCAAATGGCTATGCCAAGGAAGTTACATGGCTTTTTCATGCCTGCACTAGTAGAAGAAAAGTTCTCATCACTTACTACTGTCAGGGACATCAATGCTACTGTAGAAATTGGCAGTCCCATTGTACACATCAACACTATCTGCTTCTATGCATTACTACAGTGCTTCTTGTAAGTAGAAACCACACTAGTAGGGAAGAATGTTATTCGAGCTTTCGATCGTGTTTCAGACGGTGATAATCATGAAATGAATGAAAACAGCTACACCTACACGTACACCAAAAGATAAAAATGAAGAAGTTAACAGGTAAGAGAAGAACAGAGCGTGCCGCCACAGGAGGGGCGGAATGACATGTGCAAGGAGGCTCAGACATCTAAGATAAAACATTTCCAACACCGCGAACAACGAGATTAGCAACATGAGTATTTGCATTAATGAGGCCGGAATTGAGATTGACAACATTGTTAGGATGCGATCTGATTATAGAGGATTCAAACACTTTTCTAGTATGGAAGTCATTGCAGGGATAAATCAAGCTGGCGCTGTTAAAATTGAACGAGTGGTCATGATTTACCGAATGCACATATAAAGCATTGTTCATGTTATGATTGCGAATATCATTCCTGTGCTCTTTTGCTCTTTAATCCGAACGTTCAAAGAACGACCGGATTCACCTATGTAAAATTTATTACAATCATTGCAATCAATGCGATAAACGCCAGGAGAAGGAACATCCTTGGGGGCATTGGAAACCACAACAGACTTTATCTTATTAGGATAGGAAAAGCTAACATTACAATTCAGGTGCGAGCAAAGCAAAGATTGAATGCGAGTATTCAATGACGGAACATATGTGACACAAAAACGCGAATGGAAAGAATCAGATTCAGAACGAGGGCTTGGCTTATAAAATGAGGATTTAGCCTTGTACAAGGACTTATTAAGTACAGATTGAGGGTAGGCTAAGGCAGAAAGTGAATCAACAATGAAATCAACTTCATCGGACAAAAACTCAGGACTACATACTGTCAAAGCGCGAAGGAACAAGTTTGATGGACAAAGGCTGGAAAGAGAAAAAGTGAAGATAGGAATTCGAATGAGTAGGCTTTCGAAATACCTTAAATTTCAAGCCTGTGGGAGAGCGAACTATCAAAACGTCAAGAAAAGAAATAGAACAATCTGATTCCCATTAGAAGGAAAAAGATAAAGTGCGATAAAGAGAATTAAGGTAGGACAAAAAGGAGTTTAAATCAGAGGTGGAGTCAACAGCAAATGTCATCAACGTAATGAACAAAGAAGAACGGTTTTGATCCCACAAAAGAGGAAATGAGTTCAGATTCCACATGTTCTAAGAACAAGTTGGCTAACACGGGAGACAAAGGATTATCCACTGAAAATCCAAAAGTCTGTTCAAAGAATTTTCCATTTACAGAAAAAGAACTGAGTTGGATGAGAGAAGTCCTTTTTGTATTGATAAAATGCAGCTTTATTAGGACGAAACAGACTTGCCATGCAATTATTGCAATAAACACCAAATTTTTTATCAGTAAGTTTTATTTTAGCCGCCGAGGCAGCTCTTCAAAAACGTGGACATTTGAAATACATGTGAACATGAAAACTGTTGTAACATTTAATAAAAAATCCAATACCAAACACTACGAGTCTAGATCGGCTATTTACACAAACAGAAATGAAATAGAGAAAAGTTTAACAAAAAGCAGTAAAGAAAAAAGTTATCGCCTCTGTAAAGGGAGGACCGTACCCAAAGTTTTGAGACCGTCAAATACGGCAGAGAAAAAGAACTGTGCCAGGCTGCAAGCTTAATCAAATCTAACAAACATGGAATAGAGATAGTCAAAGTAGGATTAACGCCTGGGGATAAAATCAAGTATAGGTGAAAGGGGAACATTAGTGAAGAGAGACTCGGCGTCAAAGGAAATAAAGCGATCAGATGGAGATAAAGTAAGTTGACAGCCTGGACAACAGATCTTCATTGTGCTTTAAGTGAAAGGACCTATTTTGTTTGGCTTGGTTATTGACAATTTCAAACCGGTGTGTTCGAACTCGCATGTGATGAAATACGCCGATGACGTCACGATACTGCATTTTGTCAGATGTAGTGATGATGATCATCTTCAAGAGGAATGGGACAATTCCAATTCTAAGGCAAATTAGAAAAGACTCCCACTTAATACATCAAAATGTACTAGGAGTCACTTTTTCTGCCACCTTGAAGTGGAATATTTATATGAAAAACATCGTAGCTAAAGCTTCAAGACGAATATTCATCATAAGAGACCTGAAGCGTTCTGACTGTCCACCTGATCTGATTATCACCTGCTATCTTGCTTTTATTCGTGCAGTATTATTATATGCTTATCCTGACTTCTGCAATATGCCTGTGTATGTCCACGATCAACTAGTAAGGGTTGAGAAAAGAGTTCGTCACATCACTGGGTGTAACCAAACCTTTCCTGGGTTACATGTGCTGCTGATCGTACTTGTTTTAGTTTATTTCATGTCATTGAGCAAAATACCGGACATCCCTTACGGGCAAGATCTCTGAAGCAACTGCAGTCTCAAACTCGACGTGTGTGTTCCTTGAGACCTCCACCCTTCAGAACATGTCGATTTTAGAGATCATTTGTAAAGTACAGTATTTGGAAAGATTGACATTCATTTGTGTATTAGTATTAGCACCTACTGGCTGGTTGCATCTGTTTTTAAGTGCATGACTTGCATCTGCATGACTCTGTATTTACATGCATCTGTTTTTCTGTGCATGACTTGCATTATGCATCTGCATGACTCTGTATTTACATGCATCTGTTTTTCTGTGCATGACTTGCATTATGCATCTGCATGACTCTGTATTTACATGCATCTGTTTTTATGTGCATGACTTCATTATGCATCTGCAAGACTCTGTATTTACATGCATCTGTTTTTCTGTGCATGACTTGCATTATGCATCTGCATGACTCTGTATTTACATGCATCTGTTTTTCTGTGCATGACTTGCATTATGCATCTGCATGACTCTGTATTTACATGCATCTGTTTTTCTGTGCATGACTTGCATTATGCATCTGCATGACTCTGTATTTACATGCATCTGTTTTTCTGTGCATGACTTGCATTATGCATCTGCATGACTCTGTATTTACATGCATCTGTTTTTCTGTGCATGACTTGCATTATGCATCTGCATGACTCTGTATTTACATGCATCTGTTTTTCTGTGCATGACTTGCATTATGCATCTGCATGACTCTGTATTTACATGCATCTATTTTTCTGTGCATGACTTGCATTATGCATCTGCATGACTCTGTATTTACATGTATCTTTTTTTCTGTGCATGACTTGCATTATGCATCTGCATGACTCTGTATTTACATGCATCTGTTTTTCTGTGCATGACTTGCATTATGCATCTGCATGACTCTGTATTTACATGCATCTGTTTTTCTGTGCATGACTTGCATTATGCATCTGCATGACTCTGTATTTACATGCATCTGTTTTTCTGTGCATGACTTGCATTATGCATCTGCATGACTCTGTATTTACATGCATCTGTTTTTCTGTGCATGACTTGCATTATGCATCTGCATGACTCTGTATTTACATGCATCTGTTTTTCTGTGCATGACTTCATTATGCATCTGCAAGACTCTGTATTTACATGCATCTGTTTTTCTGAGCATGACTTGCATTATGCATCTGCATGACTCTGTATTTACATGCATCTGTTTTTATGTGCATGACTTGCATTATGCATCTGCATGACTCTGTATTTACATGCATCTGTTTTTCTGTGCATGACTTGCATTATGCATCTGCATGACTCTGTATTTACATGCATCTGTTTTTCTGTGCATGACTTGCATTATGCATCTGCATGACTCTGTATTCACATGCATCTGTTTTTCTGTGCATGACTTCATTATGCATCTGCAAGACTCTGTATTTACATGCATCTGTTTTTCTGTGCATGACTTGCATTATGCATCTGCATGACTCTGTATTTACATGTATCTGTTTTTCTGTGTATGACTTGCATCTGCATGACTCTGTATTTACATGCATCTGTTTTTCTGTGCATGACTTGCATTATGCATCTGCAAGACTCTATATTTACATGCATCTGTTTTTCTGTGCATGACTTGCATTATGCATCTGCATGACTCTGTATTTACATGTATCTGTTTTTCTGTGCATGACTTGCATCTGCATGACTCTGTATTTACATGCATCTGTTTTTCTGTGCATGACTTACATTATGCACCTGCATGACTCTGTATTTACATGCATCTGTTTTTATGTGCATGACTTGCATTATGCATCTGCATGACTCTGTATTTACATGCATCTGTTTTTCTGTGCATGACTTGCATTATGCATCTGCATGACTATGTATTTACATGCATCTGTTTTTCTGTGCATGACTTGCATTATGCATCTGCATGACTCTGTATTTACATGTATCTGTTTTTCTGTGCATGACTTACATTATGCATCTGCATGACTCTGTATTTACATGCATCTGTTTTTCTGTGCATGACTTGCATTATGCATCTGCATGACTCTGTATTTACATGCATCTGTTTTTCTGTGCATGACTTGCATTATGCATCTGCATGACTCTGTATTTACATGTATCTGTTTTTCTGTACATGACTTGCATTATGCATCTGCATGACTCTGTATTTACATGTATCTGTTTTTCTGTGCATGACTTGCATTATGCATCTGCATGACTCTGTATTTACATGCGTCTGTTTTTCTGTGCATGACTTGCATTAGGCATCTGCATGACTATGTATTTACATGTATCTGTTTTTCTGTGCATGACTTGCATTAAGCATCTGCATGACTCTGTATTTACATGTATCTGTTTTTCTGTGCATGACTTGCATTATGCATCTGCATGACTCTGTATTTACATGTATCTGTTTTTCTGTGCATGACTTGCATTATGCATCTGCATGACTCTGTATTTACATGCATCTGTTTTTCTGTGCATGACTTGCATTATGCATCTGCATGACTCTGTATTTACATGTATCTGTTTTTCTGTGCATGACTTGCATTATGCATCTGCATGACTCTGTATTTACATGTTTCTGTTTTTCTGTGCATGACTTGCATTATGCATCTGCATGACTCTGTATTTACATGTATCTGTTTTTCTGTGCATGACTTGCATTATGCATCTGCATGACTCTGTATTTACATGCATCTGTTTTTCTGTGCATGACTTGCATTATGCATCTGCATGACTCTGTATTTACATGCATCTGTTTTTCTGTGCATGACTTGCATTATGCATCTGCATGACTCTGTATTTACATGCATCTGTTTTTCTGTGCATGACTTGCATTATGCATCTGCATGACTCTGTATTTACATGCATCTGTTTTTCTGTGCATGACTTGCATTATGCATCTGCATGACTCTGTATTTACATGCATCTGTTTTTCTGTGCATGACTTGCATTATGCATCTGCATGACTCTGTATTTACATGCATCTGTTTTTCTGTGCATGACTTGCATTATGCATCTGCATGACTCTGTATTTACATGCATCTGTTTTTCTGTGCATGACTTGCATTATGCATCTGCATGACTCTGTATTTACATGCATCTGTTTTTATGTGCATGACTTGCATTATGCATCTGCATGACTCTGTATTTACATGTATCTGTTTTTCTGTGCATGACTTGCATTATGCATCTGCATGACTCTGTATTTACATGTATCTGTTTTTCTGTGCATGACTTGCATTATGCATCTGCATGACTCTGTATTTACATGTATCTGTTTTTCTGTGCATGACTTGCATTATGCATCTGCATGACTCTGTATTTACATGCATCTGTTTTTCTGCATGACTTGCATTGTGCACCTGCATGACTCTGTATTCACATGTATCTGTTTTTATGTGCATGACTTGCATTATGCATCTGCATGACTCTGTATTTAGATGCACCTGTTTTTCTGTGCATGACTTGCATTATGCATCTGCATGACTCTGTATTTACATGTATCTGTTTTTCTGTGTATGACTTGCATCTGCATGACTCTGTATTTACATGCATCTGTTTTTCTGTGCATGACTTGCATTATGCATCTGCATGACTCTGTATTTACATGTATCTGTTTTTATGTGCATGACTTGCATTATGCACCTGCATGACTCTGTATTTACATGTATCTGTTTTTATGTGCATGACTTGCATTGTGCACCTGCATGACTCTGTATTTACATGTATCTGTTTTTATGTGCATGACTTGCATTATGCATCTGCATGACTCTGTATTTACATACATCTGTTTTTCTGTGCATGACTTGCATTATGCATCTGCATGACTCTGTATTTACATGCATCTGTTTTTATGTGCATGACTTATATTATGCGTCTGCATGACTCTGTATTTACATGCATCTGTTTTTGTGTGCATGACTTGCATTATGCATCTGAATGACTCTGTATTTACATGCATCTGTTTTTCTGTGCATGACTTGCATTATGCATCTGCATGACTCTGTATTTACATGCATCTGTTTTTCTGTGCATGACTTCATTATGCATCTGCAAGACTCTGTATTTACATGCATCTGTTTTTCTGTGCATGACTTGCATTATGCATCTGCATGACTCTGTATTTACATGTATCTGTTTTTCTGTGTATGACTTGCATCTGCATGACTCTGTATTTACATGCATCTGTTTTTCTGTGCATGACTTCATTATGCATCTGCAAGACTCTGTATTTACATGCATCTGTTTTTCTGTGCATGACTTGCATTATGCATCTGCATGACTCTGTATTTACATGTATCTGTTTTTCTGTGCATGACTTGCATTATGCATCTGCATGACTCTGTATTTACATGCATCTGTTTTTCTGTGCATGACTTGCATTATGCATCTGCATGACTCTGTATTTACATGTATCTGTTTTTATGTGCATGACTTGCATTATGCATCTGCATGACTCTGTATTTACATGCATCTGTTTTTCTGTGCATGACTTGCATTATGCATCTGCATGACTATGTATTTACATGCATCTGTTTTTCTGTGCATGACTTGCATTAAGCATCTGCATGACTCTGTATTTACATGTATCTGTTTTTCTGTGCATGACTTGCATTATGCATCTGCATGACTCTGTATTTACATGTATCTGTTTTTCTGTGCATGACTTACATTATGCATCTGCATGACTCTGTATTTACATGTTTCTGTTTTTCTGTGCATGACTTGCATTATGCATCTGCATGACTCTGTATTTACATGTATCTGTTTTTCTGTGCATGACTTGCATTATGCATATGCATGACTCTGTATTTACATGTATCTGTTTTTATGTGCATGACTTGCATTATGCATCTGCATGACTCTGTATTTAGATGCACCTGTTTTTCTGTGCATGACTTGCATTATGCATCTGCATGACTCTGTATTTACATGTATCTGTTTTTCTGTGTATGACTTGCATCTGCATGACTCTGTATTTACATGTATCTGTTTTTCTGTGCATGACTTGCATTATGCATCTGCATGACTCTGTATTTACATGTATCTGTTTTTATGTGCATGACTTGCATTATGCATCTGCATGACTCTGTATTTACATGTATCTGTTTTTCTGTGCATGACTTGCATTATGCATCTGCATGACTCTGTATTTACATACATCTGTTTTTCTGTGCATGACTTGCATTATGCATCTGCATGACTCTGTATTTACATGCATCTGTTTTTATGTGCATGACTTGCATTATGCATCTGCATGACTCTGTATTTACATGCATCTGTTTTTTCTGTGCATGACTTGCATTATGCATCTGCATGACTCTGTATTTACATGCATCTGTTTTTATGTGCATGACTTGCATTATGCATCTGCATGACTCTGTATTTACATGCATCTGTTTTTCTGTGCATGACTTGCATTATGCATCTGCATGACTCTGTATTCACATGCATCTGTTTTTCTGTGCATGACTTCATTATGCATCTGCAAGACTCTGTATTTACATGCATCTGTTTTTCTGTGCATGACTTGCATTATGCATCTGCATGACTCTGTATTTACATGTATCTGTTTTTCTGTGTATGACTTGCATCTGCATGACTCTGTATTTACATGCATCTGTTTTTCTGTGCATGACTTCATTATGCATCTGCAAGACTCTGTATTTACATGCATCTGTTTTTCTGTGCATGACTTGCATTATGCATCTGCATGACTCTGTATTTACATGTATCTGTTTTTATGTGCATGACTTGCATTATGCACCTGCATGACTCTGTATTTACATGCATCTGTTTTTCTGTGCATGACTTGCATTATGCATCTGCATGACTCTGTATTTACATGTATCTGTTTTTATGTGCATGACTTGCATTATGCATCTGCATGACTCTGTATTTACATGCATCTGTTTTTCTGTGCATGACTTGCATTATGCATCTGCATGACTATGTATTTACATGCATCTGTTTTTCTGCGCATGACTTGCATTAAGCATCTGCATGACTCTGTATTTACATGTATCTGTTTTTCTGTGCATGACTTGCATTATGCATCTGCATGACTCTGTATTTACATGCATCTGTTTTTCTGTGCATGACTTGCATTATGCATCTGCATGACTCTGTATTTACATGTATCTGTTTTTCTGTGTATGACTTGCATCTGCATGACTCTGTATTTACATGCATCTGTTTTTCTGTGCATTACTTGCATTATGCATCTGCATGACTCTGTATTTACATGTATCTGTTTTTCTGTGCATGACTTGCATTATGCATCTGCATGACTCTGTATTTACATGTATCTGTTTTTCTGTGCATGACTTGCATTATGCATCTGCATGACTCTGTATTTACATGCATCTGTTTTTCTGTGCATGACTTACATTATGCATCTGCATGACTCTGTATTTACATGTTTCTGTTTTTCTGTGCATGACTTGCATTATGCATCTGCATGACTCTGTATTTACATGCATCTGTTTTTCTGTGCATGACTTGCATTATGCATCTGCATGACTCTGTATTTACATGCATCTGTTTTTATGTGCATGACTTGCATTATGCATCTGCATGACTCTGTATTTACATGTATCTGTTTTTCTGTGCATGACTTGTATTATGCATCTGCATGACTCTGTATTTACATGCATCTGTTTTTCTGCATGACTTGCATTGTGCACCTGCATGACTCTGTATTTACATGTATCTGTTTTTATGTGCATGACTTGCATTATGCATCTGCATGACTCTGTATTTAGATGCACCTGTTTTTCTGTGCATGACTTGCATTATGCATCTGCATGACTCTGTATTTACATGTATCTGTTTTTCTGTGTATGACTTGCATCTGCATGACTCTGTATTTACATGTATCTGTTTTTCTGTGCATGACTTACATTGTGCATCTGCATGACTCTGTATTTACATGTTTTTGTTTTTCTGTGCATGACTTACATTATGCATCTGCATGACTCTGTATTTACATGTTTCTGTTTTTCTGTGCATGACTTGCATTATGCATCTGCATGACTCTGTATTTACATGTATCTGTTTTTCTGTGCATGACTTGCATTATGCATCTGCATGACTCTGTATTTACATGTATCTGTTTTTATGTGCATGACTTGCATTATGCATCTGCATGACTCTGTATTTACATGCATCTGTTTTTCTGTGCATGACTTGCATTATGCATCTGCATGACTCTGTATTTACATGCATCTGTTTTTCTGTGCATGACTTGCATTATGCATCTGCATGACTCTGTATTTACATGTATCTGTTTTTCTGTGCATGACTTGCATTATGCATCTGCATGACTCTGTATTTACATGCATCTGTTTTTCTGCATGACTTGCATTGTGCACCTGCATGACTCTGTATTTACATGTATCTGTTTTTATGTGCATGACTTGCATTATGCATCTGCATGACTCTGTATTTACATGCACCTGTTTTTCTGTGCATGACTTGCATTAAGCATCTGCATGACTCTGTATTTACATGTATCTGTTTTTCTGTGCATGACTTGCATTATGCATCTGCATGACTCTGTATTTACATGTATCTGTTTTTCTGTGCATGACTTACATTATGCATCTGCATGACTCTGTATTTACATGTTTCTGTTTTTCTGTGCATGACTTGCATTATGCATCTGCATGACTCTGTATTTACATGTATCTGTTTTTCTGTGCATGACTTGCATTATGCATCTGCATGACTCTGTATTTACATGTATCTGTTTTTATGTGCATGACTTGCATTATGCATCTGCATGACTCTGTATTTACATGCATCTGTTTTTCTGTGCATGACTTGCATTATGCATCTGCATGACTCTGTATTTACATGCATCTGTTTTTCTGTGCATGACTTGCATTATGCATCTGCATGACTCTGTATTTACATGCATCTGTTTTTCTGTGCATGACTTGCATTATGCATCTGCATGACTCTGTATTTACATGCATCTGTTTTTATGTGCATGACTTGCATTATGCATCTGCATGACTCTGTATTTACATGTATCTGTTTTTCTGTGCATGACTTGCATTATGCATCTGCATGACTCTGTATTTACATGTATCTGTTTTTCTGTGCATGACTTGCATTATGCATCTGCATGACTCTGTATTTACATGTATCTGTTTTTCTGTGCATGACTTGCATTATGCATCTGCATGACTCTGTATTTACATGCATCTGTTTTTCTGCATGACTTGCATTGTGCACCTGCGTGACTCTGTATTTACATGTATCTGTTTTTCTGTGCATGACTTGCATTATGCATCTGCATGACTCTGTATTTACATGTATCTGTTTTTCTGTGTATGACTTGCATCTGCATGACTCTGTATTTACATGTATCTGTTTTTCTGTGTATGACTTGCATCTGCATGACTCTGTATTTACATGCATCTGTTTTTCTGTGCATGACTTCATTATGCATCTGCAAGACTCTGTATTTACATGCATCTGTTTTTCTGTGCATGACTTGCATTATGCATCTGCATGACTCTGTATTTACATGTATCTGTTTTTCTGTGCATGACTTGCATTATGCATGACTCTGTATTTACATGCATCTGTTTTTCTGTGCATGACTTGCATTATGCATCTGCATGACTCTGTATTTACATGTATCTGTTTTTATGTGCATGACTTGCATTATGCATCTGCATGACTCTGTATTTACATGCATCTGTTTTTCTGTGCATGACTTGCATTATGCATCTGCATGACTATGTATTTACGTGCATCTGTTTTTCTGTGCATGACTTGCATTAAGCATCTGCATGACTCTGTATTTACATGTATCTGTTTTTCTGTGCATGACTTGCATTATGCATCTGCATGACTCTGTATTTACATGCATCTGTTTTTATGTGCATGACTTGCATTATGCATCTGCATGACTCTGTATTTACATGTATCTGTTTTTCTGTGCATGACTTACATTATGCATCTGCATGACTCTGTATTTACATGCATCTGTTTTTCTGTGCATGACTTACATTATGCATCTGCATGACTCTGTATTTACATGTTTCTGTTTTTCTGTGCATGACTTGCATTATGCATCTGCATGACTCTGTATTTACATGTATCTGTTTTTCTGTGCATGACTTGCATTATGCATCTGCATGACTCTGTATTTACATGTATCTGTTTTTCTGTGCATGACTTACATTATGCATCTGCATGACTCTGTATTTAGATGCACCTGTTTTTCTGTGCATGACTTGCATTATGCATCTGCATGACTCTGTATTTACATGTATCTGTTTTTCTGTGCATGACTTGCATTATGCATCTGCATGACTCTGTATTTACATGCATCTGTTTTTCTGTGCATGACTTACATTATGCATCTGCATGACTCTGTATTTACATGTTTCTGTTTTTCTGTGCATGACTTGCATTATGCATCTGCATGACTCTGTATTTACATGCATCTGTTTTTCTGTGCATGACTTGCATTATGCATCTGCATGACTCTGTATTTACATGCATCTGTTTTTATGTGCATGACTTGCATTATGCATCTGCATGACTCTGTATTTACATGTATCTGTTTTTCTGTGCATGACTTGTATTATGCATCTGCATGACTCTGTATTTACATGCATCTGTTTTTCTGCATGACTTGCATTGTGCACCTGCATGACTCTGTATTTACATGTATCTGTTTTTATGTGCATGACTTGCATTATGCATCTGCATGACTCTGTATTTAGATGCACCTGTTTTTCTGTGCATGACTTGCATTATGCATCTGCATGACTCTGTATTTACATGTATCTGTTTTTCTGTGTATGACTTGCATCTGCATGACTCTGTATTTACATGTATCTGTTTTTCTGTGCATGACTTACATTATGCATCTGCATGACTCTGTATTTACATGTTTCTGTTTTTCTGTGCATGACTTACATTATGCATCTGCATGACTCTGTATTTACATGTTTCTGTTTTTCTGTGCATGACTTGCATTATGCATCTGCATGACTCTGTATTTACATGTATCTGTTTTTCTGTGCATGACTTGCATTATGCATGACTCTGTATTTACATGCATCTGTTTTTCTGTGCATGACTTGCATTATGCATCTGCATGACTCTGTATTTACATGTATCTGTTTTTATGTGCATGACTTGCATTATGCATCTGCATGACTCTGTATTTACATGCATCTGTTTTTCTGTGCATGACTTGCATTATGCATCTGCATGACTATGTATTTACGTGCATCTGTTTTTCTGTGCATGACTTGCATTAAGCATCTGCATGACTCTGTATTTACATGTATCTGTTTTTCTGTGCATGACTTGCATTATGCATCTGCATGACTCTGTATTTACATGCATCTGTTTTTCTGTGCATGACTTGCATTATGCATCTGCATGACTCTGTATTTACATGTATCTGTTTTTCTGTGCATGACTTACATTATGCATCTGCATGACTCTGTATTTACATGCATCTGTTTTTCTGTGCATGACTTACATTATGCATCTGCATGACTCTGTATTTACATGTTTCTGTTTTTCTGTGCATGACTTGCATTATGCATCTGCATGACTCTGTATTTACATGTATCTGTTTTTCTGTGCATGACTTGCATTATGCATCTGCATGACTCTGTATTTACATGTATCTGTTTTTCTGTGCATGACTTACATTATGCATCTGCATGACTCTGTATTTAGATGCACCTGTTTTTCTGTGCATGACTTGCATTATGCATCTGCATGACTCTGTATTTACATGTATCTGTTTTTCTGTGCATGACTTGCATTATGCATCTGCATGACTCTGTATTTACATGCATCTGTTTTTCTGTGCATGACTTACATTATGCATCTGCATGACTCTGTATTTACATGTTTCTGTTTTTCTGTGCATGACTTGCATTATGCATCTGCATGACTCTGTATTTACATGCATCTGTTTTTCTGTGCATGACTTGCATTATGCATCTGCATGACTCTGTATTTACATGCATCTGTTTTTATGTGCATGACTTGCATTATGCATCTGCATGACTCTGTATTTACATGTATCTGTTTTTCTGTGCATGACTTGTATTATGCATCTGCATGACTCTGTATTTACATGCATCTGTTTTTCTGCATGACTTGCATTGTGCACCTGCATGACTCTGAATTTACATGTATCTGTTTTTATGTGCATGACTTGCATTATGCATCTGCATGACTCTGTATTTAGATGCACCTGTTTTTCTGTGCATGACTTGCATTATGCATCTGCATGACTCTGTATTTACATGTATCTGTTTTTCTGTGTATGACTTGCATCTGCATGACTCTGTATTTACATGTATCTGTTTTTCTGTGCATGACTTACATTATGCATCTGCATGACTCTGTATTTACATGTTTCTGTTTTTCTGTGCATGACTTACATTATGCATCTGCATGACTCTGTATTTACATGTTTCTGTTTTTCTGTGCATGACTTGCATTATGCATCTGCATGACTCTGTATTTACATGTATCTGTTTTTCTGTGCATGACTTGCATTATGCATCTGCATGACTCTGTATTTACATGTATCTGTTTTTATGTGCATGACTTGCATTATGCATCTGCATGACTCTGTATTTACATGCATCTGTTTTTCTGTGCATGACTTGCATTATGCATCTGCATGACTCTGTATTTACATGCATCTGTTTTTCTGTGCATGACTTGCATTATGCATCTGCATGACTCTGTATTTACATGTATCTGTTTTTCTGTGCATGACTTGCATTATGCATCTGCATGACTCTGTATTTACATGCATCTGTTTTTATGTGCATGACTTGCATTATGCATCTGCATGACTCTGTATTTACATGCATCTGTTTTTCTGCATGACTTGCATTGTGCACCTGCATGACTCTGTATTTACATGTATCTGTTTTTATGTGCATGACTTGCATTATGCATCTGCATGACTCTGTATTTAGATGCACCTGTTTTTCTGTGCATGACTTGCATTATGCATCTGCATGACTCTGTATTCACATGTATCTGTTTTTATGTGCATGACTTGCATTGTGCACCTGCATGACTCTGTATTTACATGTATCTGTTTTTATGTGCATGACTTGCATTATGCATCTGCATGACTCTGTATTTACATGTATCTGTTTTTCTGTGTATGACTTGCATCTGCATGACTCTGTATTTACATGTATCTGTTTTTCTGTGCATGACTTGCATTATGCATCTGCATGACTCTGTATTTACATGTATCTGTTTTTATGTGCATGACTTGCATTATGCACCTGCATGACTCTGTATTTACATGTATCTGTTTTTATGTGCATGACTTGCATTGTGCACCTGCATGACTCTGTATTTACATGTATCTGTTTTTATGTGCATGACTTGCATTATGCATCTGCATGACTCTGTATTTACATACATCTGTTTTTCTGTGCATGACTTGCATTATGCATCTGCATGACTCTGTATTTACATGCATCTGTTTTTATGTGCATGACTTGCATTATGCATCTGCATGACTCTGTATTTACATGCATCTGTTTTTCTGTGCATGACTTGCATTATGCATCTGCATGACTCTGTATTTACATGCATCTGTTTTTATGTGCATGACTTGCATTATGCATCTGCATGACTCTGTATTTACATGCATCTGTTTTTCTGTGCATGACTTCATTATGCATCTGCAAGACTCTGTATTTACATGCATCTGTTTTTCTGTGCATGACTTGCATTATGCATCTGCATGACTCTGTATTTACATGTATCTGTTTTTCTGTGCATGACTTGCATTATGCATGACTCTGTATTTACATGCATCTGTTTTTCTGTGCATGACTTGCATTATGCATCTGCATGACTCTGTATTTACATGTATCTGTTTTTATGTGCATGACTTGCATTATGCATCTGCATGACTCTGTATTTACATGCATCTGTTTTTCTGTGCATGACTTGCATTATGCATCTGCATGACTATGTATTTACATGCATCTGTTTTTCTGCGCATGACTTGCATTAAGCATCTGCATGACTCTGTATTTACATGTATCTGTTTTTCTGTGCATGACTTGCATTATGCATCTGCATGACTCTGTATTTACATGCATCTGTTTTTCTGTGCATGACTTGCATTATGCATCTGCATGACTCTGTATTTACATGTATCTGTTTTTCTGTGCATGACTTACATTATGCATCTGCATGACTCTGTATTTACATGCATCTGTTTTTCTGTGCATGACTTACATTATGCATCTGCATGACGCTGTATTTACATGTTTCTGTTTTTCTGTGCATGACTTGCATTATGCATCTGCATGACTCTGTATTTACATGTATCTGTTTTTCTGTGCATGACTTGCATTATGCATCTGCATGACTCTGTATTTACATGTATCTGTTTTTCTGTGCATGACTTGCATTATGCATCTGCATGACTCTGTATTTACATGCATCTGTTTTTCTGTGCATGACTTACATTATGCATCTGCATGACTCTGTATTTACATGTTTCTGTTTTTCTGTGCATGACTTGCATTATGCATCTGCATGACTCTGTATTTACATGCATCTGTTTTTCTGTGCATGACTTGCATTATGCATCTGCATGACTCTGTATTTACATGCATCTGTTTTTATGTGCATGACTTGCATTATGCATCTGCATGACTCTGTATTTACATGTATCTGTTTTTCTGTGCATGACTTGTATTATGCATCTGCATGACTCTGTATTTACATGCATCTGTTTTTCTGCATGACTTGCATTGTGCACCTGCATGACTCTGTATTTACATGTATCTGTTTTTATGTGCATGACTTGCATTATGCATCTGCATGACTCTGTATTTAGATGCACCTGTTTTTCTGTGCATGACTTGCATTATGCATCTGCATGACTCTGTATTTACATGTATCTGTTTTTCTGTGTATGACTTGCATCTGCATGACTCTGTATTTACATGTATCTGTTTTTCTGTGCATGACTTACATTGTGCATCTGCATGACTCTGTATTTACATGTTTCTGTTTTTCTGTGCATGACTTACATTAGGCATCTGCATGACTCTGTATTTACATGCATCTGTTTTTCTGTGCATGACTTGCATTAGGCATCTGCATGACTCTGTATTTACATGCATCTGTTTTTCTGTGCATGACTTGCATTATGCATCTGCATGACTCTGTATTTACATGTTTCTGTTTTTCTGTGCATGACTTGCATTATGCATCTGCATGACTCTGTATTTACATGTATCTGTTTTTCTGTGCATGACTTGCATTATGCATCTGCATGACTCTGTATTTACATGTATCTGTTTTTATGTGCATGACTTGCATTATGCATCTGCATGACTCTGTATTTACATGCATCTGTTTTTCTGTGCATGACTTGCATTATGCATCTGCATGACTCTGTATTTACATGCATCTGTTTTTCTGTGCATGACTTGCATTATGCATCTGCATGACTCTGTATTTACATGTATCTGTTTTTCTGTGCATGACTTGCATTATGCATCTGCATGACTCTGTATTTACATGCATCTGTTTTTCTGCATGACTTGCATTGTGCACCTGCATGACTCTGTATTTACATGTATCTGTTTTTATGTGCATGACTTGCATTATGCATCTGCATGACTCTGTATTTAGATGTTTCTGTTTTTCTGTGCATGACTTGCATTAAGCATCTGCATGACTCTGTATTTACATGTATCTGTTTTTCTGTGCATGACTTGCATTATGCATCTGCATGACTCTGTATTTACATGTATCTGTTTTTCTGTGCATGACTTACATTATGCATCTGCATGACTCTGTATTTACATGTTTCTGTTTTTCTGTGCATGACTTGCATTATGCATCTGCATGACTCTGTATTTACATGTATCTGTTTTTCTGTGCATGACTTGCATTATGCATCTGCATGACTCTGTATTTACATGTATCTGTTTTTATGTGCATGACTTGCATTATGCATCTGCATGACTCTGTATTTACATGCATCTGTTTTTCTGTGCATGACTTGCATTATGCATCTGCATGACTCTGTATTTACATGCATCTGTTTTTCTGTGCATGACTTGCATTATGCATCTGCATGACTCTGTATTTACATGCATCTGTTTTTCTGTGCATGACTTGCATTATGCATCTGCATGACTCTGTATTTACATGCATCTGTTTTTATGTGCATGACTTGCATTATGCATCTGCATGACTCTGTATTTACATGTTTCTGTTTTTCTGTGCATGACTTGCATTATGCATCTGCATGACTCTGTATTTACATGTATCTGTTTTTCTGTGCATGACTTGCATTATGCATCTGCATGACTCTGTATTTACATGTATCTGTTTTTCTGTGCATGACTTGCATTATGCATCTGCATGACTCTGTATTTACATGCATCTGTTTTTCTGCATGACTTGCATTGTGCACCTGCGTGACTCTGTATTTACATGTATCTGTTTTTATGTGCATGACTTGCATTATGCATCTGCATGACTCTGTATTTACATGTTTCTGTTTTTCTGTGCATGACTTGCATTATGCATCTGCATGACTCTGTATTTACATGTATCTGTTTTTCTGTGTATGACTTGCATCTGCATGACTCTGTATTTACATGTATCTTTTTTTCTGTGTATGACTTGCATCTGCATGACTCTGTATTTACATGCATCTGTTTTTCTGTGCATGACTTCATTATGCATCTGCAAGACTCTGTATTTACATGCATCTGTTTTTCTGTGCATGACTTGCATTATGCATCTGCATGACTCTGTATTTACATGTATCTGTTTTTCTGTGCATGACTTGCATTATGCATGACTCTGTATTTACATGCATCTGTTTTTCTGTGCATGACTTGCATTATGCATCTGCATGACTCTGTATTTACATGTATCTGTTTTTATGTGCATGACTTGCATTATGCATCTGCATGACTCTGTATTTACATGCATCTGTTTTTCTGTGCATGACTTGCATTATGCATCTGCATGACTATGTATTTACATGCATCTGTTTTTCTGTGCATGACTTGCATTAAGCATCTGCATGACTCTGTATTTACATGTATCTGTTTTTCTGTGCATGACTTGCATTATGCATCTGCATGACTCTGTATTTACATGCATCTGTTTTTCTGTGCATGACTTGCATTATGCATCTGCATGACTCTGTATTTACATGTATCTGTTTTTCTGTGCATGACTTACATTATGCATCTGCATGACTCTGTATTTACATGCATCTGTTTTTCTGTGCATGACTTACATTATGCATCTGCATGACTCTGTATTTACATGTTTCTGTTTTTCTGTGCATGACTTGCATTATGCATCTGCATGACTCTGTATTTACATGTATCTGTTTTTCTGTGCATGACTTGCATTATGCATCTGCATGACTCTGTATTTACATGTATCTGTTTTTCTGTGCATGACTTACATTATGCATCTGCATGACTCTGTATTTAGATGCACCTGTTTTTCTGTGCATGACTTGCATTATGCATCTGCATGACTCTGTATTTACATGTATCTGTTTTTCTGTGCATGACTTGCACTATGCATCTGCATGACTCTGTATTTACATGCATCTGTTTTTCTGTGCATGACTTACATTATGCATCTGCATGACTCTGTATTTACATGTTTCTGTTTTTCTGTGCATGACTTGCATTATGCATCTGCATGACTCTGTATTTACATGCATCTGTTTTTCTGTGCATGACTTGCATTATGCATCTGCATGACTCTGTATTTACATGCATCTGTTTTTATGTGCATGACTTGCATTATGCATCTGCATGACTCTGTATTTACATGTATCTGTTTTTCTGTGCATGACTTGTATTATGCATCTGCATGACTCTGTATTTACATGCATCTGTTTTTCTGCATGACTCTGTATTTACATGTATCTGTTTTTATGTGCATGACTTGCATTATGCATCTGCATGACTCTGTATTTAGATGCACCTGTTTTTCTGTGCATGACTTGCATTATGCATCTGCATGACTCTGTATTTACATGTATCTGTTTTTCTGTGTATGACTTGCATCTGCATGACTCTGTATTTACATGTATCTGTTTTTCTGTGCATGACTTACATTATGCATCTGCATGACTCTGTATTTACATGTTTCTGTTTTTCTGTGCATGACTTACATTATGCATCTGCATGACTCTGTATTTACATGTTTCTGTTTTTCTGTGCATGACTTGCATTATGCATCTGCATGACTCTGTATTTACATGTATCTGTTTTTCTGTGCATGACTTGCATTATGCATCTGCATGACTCTGTATTTACATGTATCTGTTTTTATGTGCATGACTTGCATTATGCATCTGCATGACTCTGTATTTACATGCATCTGTTTTTCTGTGCATGACTTGCATTATGCATCTGCATGACTCTGTATTTACATGCATCTGTTTTTCTGTGCATGACTTGCATTATGCATCTGCATGACTCTGTATTTACATGTATCTGTTTTTCTGTGCATGACTTGCATTATGCATCTGCATGACTCTGTATTTACATGCATCTGTTTTTATGTGCATGACTTGCATTATGCATCTGCATGACTCTGTATTTACATGCATCTGTTTTTCTGCATGACTTGCATTGTGCACCTGCATGACTCTGTATTTACATGTATCTGTTTTTATGTGCATGACTTGCATTATGCATCTGCATGACTCTGTATTTAGATGCACCTGTTTTTCTGTGCATGACTTGCATTATGCATCTGCATGACTCTGTATTCACATGTATCTGTTTTTATGTGCATGACTTGCATTGTGCACCTGCATGACTCTGTATTTACATGTATCTGTTTTTATGTGCATGACTTGCATTATGCATCTGCATGACTCTGTATTTACATGTATCTGTTTTTCTGTGTATGACTTGCATCTGCATGACTCTGTATTTACATGTATCTGTTTTTCTGTGCATGACTTGCATTATGCATCTGCATGACTCTGTATTTACATGTATCTGTTTTTATGTGCATGACTTGCATTATGCACCTGCATGACTCTGTATTTACATGTATCTGTTTTTATGTGCATGACTTGCATTGTGCACCTGCATGACTCTGTATTTACATGTATCTGTTTTTATGTGCATGACTTGCATTATGCATCTGCATGACTCTGTATTTACATACATCTGTTTTTCTGTGCATGACTTGCATTATGCATCTGCATGACTCTGTATTTACATGCATCTGTTTTTATGTGCATGACTTGCATTATGCATCTGCATGACTCTGTATTTACATGCATCTGTTTTTCTGTGCATGACTTGCATTATGCATCTGCATGACTCTGTATTTACATGCATCTGTTTTTATGTGCATGACTTGCATTATGCATCTGCATGACTCTGTATTTACATGCATCTGTTTTTCTGTGCATGACTTCATTATGCATCTGCATGACTCTGTATTCACATGCATCTGTTTTTCTGTGCATGACTTCATTATGCATCTGCAAGACTCTGTATTTACATGCATCTGTTTTTCTGTGCATGACTTGCATTATGCATCTGCATGACTCTGTATTTACATGTATCTGTTTTTCTGTGTATGACTTGCATCTGCATGACTCTGTATTTACATGCATCTGTTTTTCTGTGCATGACTTCATTATGCATCTGCAAGACTCTGTATTTACATGCATCTGTTTTTCTGTGCATGACTTGCATTATGCATCTGCATGACTCTGTATTTACATGTATCTGTTTTTCTGTGCATGACTTGCATTATGCATGACTCTGTATTTACATGCATCTGTTTTTCTGCATGACTTGCATTATGCATCTGCATGACTCTGTATTTACATGTATCTGTTTTTATGTGCATGACTTGCATTATGCATCTGCATGACTCTGTATTTACATGCATCTGTTTTTCTGTGCATGACTTGCATTATGCATCTGCATGACTATGTATTTACATGCATCTGTTTTTCTGTGCATGACTTGCATTAAGCATCTGCATGACTCTGTATTTACATGTATCTGTTTTTCTGTGCATGACTTGCATTATGCATCTGCATGACTCTGTATTTACATGCATCTGTTTTTCTGTGCATGACTTGCATTATGCATCTGCATGACTCTGTATTTACATGTATCTGTTTTTCTGTGCATGACTTACATTATGCATCTGCATGACTCTGTATTTACATGTTTCTGTTTTTCTGTGCATGACTTACATTATGCATCTGCATGACTCTGTATTTACATGTTTCGGTTTTTCTGTGCATGACTTGCATTATGCATCTGCATGACTCTGTATTTACATGTATCTGTTTTTCTGTGCATGACTTGCATTATGCATCTGCATGACTCTGTATTTACATGTATCTGTTTTTATGTGCATGACTTGCATTATGCATCTGCATGACTCTGTATTTACATGCATCTGTTTTTCTGTGCATGACTTGCATTATGCATCTGCATGACTCTGTATTTACATGTATCTGTTTTTCTGTGCATGACTTGTATTATGCATCTGCATGACTCAGTATTTACATGCATCTGTTTTTCTGCATGACTTGCATTGTGCACCTGCATGACTCTGTATTTACATGTATCTGTTTTTATGTGCATGACTTGCATTATGCATCTGCATGACTCTGTATTTAGATGCACCTGTTTTTCTGTGCATGACTTGCATTATGCACCTGCATGACTCTGTATTTACATGTATCTGTTTTTCTGTGTATGACTTGCATCTGCATGACTCTGTATTTACATGTATCTGTTTTTCTGTGCATGACTTACATTATGCATCTGCATGACTCTGTATTTACATGTTTCTGTTTTTCTGTGCATGACTTACATTATGCATCTGCCTGACTCTGTATTTACATGTTTCTGTTTTTCTGTGCATGACTTGCATTATGCATCTGCATGACTCTGTATTTACATGTATCTGTTTTTCTGTGCATGACTTGCATTATGCATCTGCATGACTCTGTATTTACATGCATCTGTTTTTCTGTGCATGACTTGCATTATGCATCTGCATGACTCTGTATTTACATGTATCTGTTTTTATGTGCATGACTTGCATTATGCATCTGCATGACTCTGTATTTACATGCATCTGTTTTTCTGTGCATGACTTGCATTATGCATCTGCATGACTCTGTATTTACATGCATCTGTTTTTCTGTGCATGACTTGCATTATGCATCTGCATGACTCTGTATTTACATGCATCTGTTTTTCTGTGCATGACTTGCATTATGCATCTGCATGACTCTGTATTTACATGTATCTGTTTTTCTGTGCATGACTTGCATTATGCATCTGCATGACTCTGTATTTACATGCATCTGTTTTTCTGCATGACTTGCATTGTGCACCTGCATGACTCTGTATTTACATGTATCTGTTTTTATGTGCATGACTTGCATTATGCATCTGCATGACTCTGTATTTAGATGCACCTGTTTTTCTGTGCATGACTTGCATTATGCATCTGCATGACTCTGTATTTACATGTATCTGTTTTTCTGTGTATGACTTGCATCTGCATGACTCTGTATTTACATGTATCTGTTTTTCTGTGCATGACTTGCATTATGCATCTGCATGACTCTGTATTTACATGTATCTGTTTTTATGTGCATGACTTGCATTATGCATCTGCATGACTCTGTATTTACATGTATCTGTTTTTATGTGCATGACTTGCATTGTGCACCTGCATGACTCTGTATTTACATGTATCTGTTTTTATGTGCATGACTTGCATTATGCATCTGCATGACTCTGTATTTAGATGTATCTGTTTTTCTGTGCATGACTTGCATTATGCATCTGCATGACTCTGTATTTACATGCATCTGTTTTTCTGTTCATGACTTGCATTATGCATCTGCATGACTCTGTATTTACATGCATCTGTTTTGATGTGCATGACTTGCATTATGCATCTGAATGACTCTGTATTTACATGCATCTGTTTTTATGTGCATGACTTGCATTATGCATCTGCATGACTCTGTATTTACATGCATCTGTTTCTCTGTGCATGACTTGCATTATGCATCTGCATGACTCTGTATTTAGATGCACCTGTTTTTCTGTGCATGACTTGCATTATGCATCTGCATGACTCTGTATTTACATGCATCTGTTTTTATGTGCATGACTTGCATTATGCATCTGCATGACTCTGTATTTACATGCATCTGTTTTTCTGTGCATGACTTGCATTATGCATCTGCATGACTCTGTATTTACATGCATCTGTTTTTCTGTATGTCTTGTGCTCGCAGATTCCTCAGTAAGTGAGACAAATAAAGCATTCTCTCTATACATTTGCGGTTCTGACAAGATGAATCAAAACACAAGCCAATACAAAGTCCAAATAAATTGTCGATAATGGTGAAATCCCGTGTACCGATGATATCAATATCTTCTTGAACTATGCCTGGATATTGTTCAAAGAATCGCAGAGGTCAAACATGTACTTTTTAAGAATTCCGTGTTCTGTATCACTTACTCTGTATTACTTTGTCACTCTGTATCACTAAAACTAGGATCGTCTTGCGAAGAAACACAGGATTCAATGATTGATTGAAAGCACTAATCCACGATGCGACGGAGGGGACCATTTTATTCGTTCCTCATCTTGACTTCGATGACGAGTTCGTGGAAGCAAGACAGTTTCGACATGCCCACACACCATTCCCAGCACTAGAGGATAAAATTAAGTTTTATTGTTGATGAGGAACACCGGAAACTGATGAACAAACCAAATAGTTCTTGACAATCGCACCTGAAACAATAAGAAATGGTGAGCAGATGACAACATCCCTCGGCTCAATCCACGTTTCCATTTTGAAGGACTGTAAATTGAAATGACTGTCTCATTCCTCCGCGGCGTTTAAGCATCCAAACTCCACTAGCGAAAGACACAAGAACCATCACTGCTGCTACTCCGATTACGATTGGCATGGTATACGTTGCAGGGCTTTCTCTTTGGAGGATTTTGCTGTCGGTGGCAATTCGAGCATCACTGACAGCACTGCAATTCCATACCCCAGCATGAGAGTTCTTTGCATACAAGATGATCAGTTTAAATTGAAATCTGGTTCCTGCTCTTCGAGAGAGAACGATGGACGTTGTGGAGTCACCTGTGGTCCTAACTCCGTCCTTCCATCAAGACAGTGCACCAACAGTGGTATTGAAGAAGACATGGCAGGCAAGAGTGACTTTGTCTCCAACCTTTGCGGTGATGCTTGAACTGTTGGCTGTAATTTCTGGAGGGCATTGAAAGTCTCCGTGTTCAAGATCGGCAAAGTGTCGGTTTTTAACCCGACTTGGAGAGGCACAATCTGCAGAACTTATTTGAGGTGCATTCCATCGAATTACCACGAATTGGAACCATTGAAGTTGATAATCGCAGTGCCATGGATTACCGGCAATGTAAAGCTCCAACAACTTCATCCTTTTCATGTAATCTTTCATCTCATACGGAAGTGTCCTGAGGCTGTTGTTTTGAAGGTAAAGGACCTTCAACCTCCTTAAACCGGAAAATGAATGCGCACGCAATTTCAAACCTCCTACTGTACTGCTGCGGTCAATTTTGTCAAGTTTCCTAAAATGTTTGAACCAGTGGTTTGGAATTGTTCCAAGAGGATTGGTACTTAGGACTAACCGCTTCAGCTTTGGAATTGGAAGAAAAACACTTGCATTCAATCCTTCGCCAATCGTCAAACGGTTTGAACGGAGATTAAGAGTGGTCAATCTTCTCAATGGTTTGAAAGCGCTTGAACTCATTCTCCGAATTTGATTGAAACTGAGATCAAGTATTCTCAAGGTGACCATGTTGTGAATGAGTTGTTTGCTAACTTTGATATTTTATTGTCACGAAGACTGAGTCCATTCTCTTTTGCCCATCGACTAGTTGGTACCGCTGTCGGTACCACTGTCAAATTTAAGTTACTGCGATCAATCCCTCTGAATCGTTTTTCACATTCACTTATTCTACACACAGCAGCAATGAGAAGCAGGACTTTCATCAATTGGAACATTTCCTCGAGACCTCAGAGAAACGCCGCCGAAAGTGATGAAATTATCTGGAAATAATAGAAAGGACAAAAGTTAATGAATAGAAGTGAAAATTGGAAGCGTTATTTCTATGTCGCTCGATAAACAAAGCAATTTGAAATTATTTGAATGGACAATGACAGCAAAAACTAATAAACTATGCACCAATAAAAAGATCTGGTCAAGGTGGTAAATAAAATGATGATTATATGAACGTTATGAGATAGCATCATTGTTATGAGATGAAGTCAAAGGTCAAAGGTGAAATGCATCTCTTCATACAGATGGAAATGATTGTTTCCCATATTTCACCTGTTTCACTGGGGCTGAAAGCTACTGGAACATGATTTTGACAAATTTCAATAATTGCTGAATAGATGCAGAACTAAAAAGCTTAAAATCATGAAAAATCATATTTGAAATTTGAATTTCAAATTCTAAAACTTTGCATTTGTGAATATCCTCATATTTTTAGGAAGAATTCTTTCATGTAATCTCAACTTATTTCATCAAGAATCGATGCCGCAATATAAAAATTGAAAGAAACTAAAATCAGCCAAAATATCCAAACATTCAAATTTAAATATATATCTCACGCCAAAAGTTAAGGCCAAATTTATTTAGATTCAATCAAAAGTTGCATAATTTGTAGAAAGTAAGTCAATAGAAATCTGGTGGCCATAGCTTGTTTCGTTTAAAAGATAATCAAAAAGTTCGACATGTGGAGTGTTAAGATCGCTGTATAGTGATTAAAGGCATGCCTTGTGACATGGAGACACCCAGGCAGCAAGTTACATAGTAGAACTCCTATAATAACCTCCGAACAACGTGGCCTCAGTTGTAATAATTCTCATTCTTGTCATTTCTAATTATAAAACCGTATTTACATAATAATTGTAAAACTAATGCAGATTTCCAATAAGCGCTGTAATGCGACATACATGTATATGTAGACAATTGGTCTTTTCGCGATGAGGGCGCCGGTCTGACACATAATATGATCCTGCGTTTTTTAGATGTAGCGACAAGTTAACTTCAACTATTTCGATTCAGTTAGAGGTAAGCAAAATGTCTTCAAAATGACAATAATTCGATGAAGTTATTTTCTTTTACCATGTAAATATCTCTAGCTGTTCATCATTTGAAATATTAGATAAAATGAATCTCTCTTATCGACAATTCCGTCGTCTGGAATGATTATTGATAAATAGAACTTGAGACTTCAACCAAAGATGAGAAAATTGCCTGCCCTTGTTTTCAACTAATCATGTCTGCATTTGAAATGCACTCTCTTATCTTGCATGTTGACATGGAAATGCAGAGAAACTGACAGTAGCCTACTACGTGTCTGTTTCAGGTACATTGTAGGCTATGACTTTTCGTTAATATATACGTAATTGACCAATTCATCTGATTTGCTTATTTTCGAAAGATGGCCGAAATTCATAATGGTGGAAAAACACTATTCTTCTGACCTCTTTTACAATAAGGTCAGAGTGACTCACCATTCACTTGCATTATGTATTTTGGCGTGTTGATTGTTAATGGTGGAATTCATTTGTCTCGACCCGCTCATCTTCATAGTGTAGATAGCAATTTTGTGAATTAACCCAGCCCCAATGTAGCCAAAACTCTAGCATTTACTCAATGTGCTGCAGGTATCCAAACATGACGCTTGGATGCGCAAACAAAAACAAATCCAATGAGGGATTATTTGAAGCATTTCAAGCACAGACAGCAAAGATCATTTACTCGAAAACGTAGTTGTTTTCCTTGAATTAAGTCGCTGACAATTTCAGATGAATATAGAGGAAAAGTAGTTTGATGTTCCACAGCTTTGCATGAACCAAAACTATTGAAAATATGTCCCAACTGAGTCAGTTATCAAGGAATTTTCCTTAACACAATCTATTGGACACATGAGTTTCCGCACATAATTGAAGTGGAATCTTTTACACTAACTTTTCCTAAGCTTCTTGATTTTCAAAGGATTTTAATTCTCTGAAGTTGTCATTCTCTGGTCATGTTATCAGCAGGCCCTTTCATCGACGTTATATTGGTTCATTTCATCTGCAGGGAATGTGTTTTCCATCAGTGTTTTAAGGCTAATTCTGTTGTATTTCGTATTAAATAAAATGAAAACCATTTACGCATCAAAGTTTATGCTTCCACTTTAACCGCTTCATTCATGTGTGTCCAACTTTTCGTCCAGCATCATTTGTGATAACATTGAGAAGCGATGCTGATCCCGAAAAGGCAAAATTACATGACCAAAAGAATGTGGAGATCAATGCGCTTCTAATAGCATTTGTCCCAACCCCGCGCGATGCATAGAACGGCCGCAAATTGCATTTGAAAGTAATATATAAATTAAAATGTTAACGTAGAATAAGAAATAACAAAGCCCTGCATTTCAAATCCTTTACCTTAGAAAAGTGCTAAAATCAACTTTCACACAAATTTCCGGCCGTGTTACAATAAGCTATTTTACGGTTGCTACACTAACTCATGTAAATGCTTGCTCCGATTTCATTCAAATGAAACAAATTTGTTTGAAGCAATAACACAAACTACAGACCGTTTCAAAAGTAATTGCACAAAAAAGCTAGGCCATTTTCAAATGAAATTTTCGTGTTGAAGTCCCGGATCAATTTTGATAAATGATATACCATATGAAACCTTATGCTCCATAGATTGTTTTGACATATATTTCGTTTTCATGTGTGGTCAGCTGTGGTCAGTAGGCCTTATGAAAAAAATTGAGCGTTTTCTTTGATGCAGGATTTCAACATGAAGACGACAGAATTTTTTTATGAAAGTTGGCAGACAGCATGAACTATCAGTCAGCTTCATCATGATACACGGTTTTTAGGATTGGCTTTATGTACAAAAAGATTTTCTCATTGATGAAGATGTTCAATTTCAATGACCTTTGTACCATGTGAAAGGTTATGTCAAGCACTTTAATTTGGCAACGCGTTTAGCTTATATCTGGTCAACTGTGGCCAGCAGACTTAAAAGTATGAATGTCTGGTCAATTCGTTCACCGACACCTACAGACGAAACTATGCAATACAGAAAATTGACATTATCACCATTGAATCAGGCTCGTGTTAAGCTTTCAGAAGATATATTGTTTTCGAATTCGGACATCAGTTGGTGCAATTTCATTCAATCTATACTTTTACCTAATTATGCACCACTTTCGCGTCAACAATGTTCAGCAACGGTGAACTGCACACAACTTAACAGCTTTTGTTGTATTAACGCTGGTGCTTTCGAGTTTGAGCTTAAAATAATGCTGTTGTTATCACCTCCAAGAATATGTAAGTTTTATCAAAATCGACCCACCCGTTCACTGACAAACTTCAAATTTGTATTATTCCCATAGTCAGCCATTGCGTGAGTCATCATTTCCCTCACTTGAGGTCAGAAGAAATTCGAATCTCGGATCAGACAAGGGCTTGTCTCGTCTCTGCACCTGTTCACAGCAAACAATAGCATTTCCATCACGCCGTAGGAATGCTGACGCTTGCGTTGCGTCCGATTAATGGATCAGCTCATCAATGATGAAAAGGAAAGTGACACATGAGCCAACATGATATTGATATCTGAAATAACATCGTGAAAGTAACAAAGCAGACAATCACTAATTACTTCATTTAATTTATGCAAGCCACACCACTATGTTTCCTGAACCAAGTGTCTCCTCAGCTGACCAAGGAAAAACGTTTATCGATCGATTATCAATCAGCATGCGATGAAATTTGATGAGAATCTACAAAAGATATAAGATTTTTTATGCTGTACAACGATTTGTGAAACAGACTGTATGTTCTGAATAAAACTACAAGTAAAAGTTATAAATCATGCACTGTTCTTATCTCACTCTGAGCTGCATGTGGCCCACATATAACTGAATAATACATCAAAGTAGTTGATATGAATAATAGATGAGTAAAAT